>JARQOC010001366.1:0-42783 GCA_033576535.1 Allobates femoralis
AAAAGTCAGTTTTAATTACTTTCAATGGCTTCTACTCTTACCAGCCCTTTGGCCTGTCAAAAGTCAATGCAGTCATGGTCTCCCATTGAAATTGCCATAGGCTCTCCCACTGAGATTCCCATTGGGTAATCCATAGAGACTTCCATTGAGATTCCCATTGAGTCTCTCATGAGGTCTCTGTCACGTCCTACTGACGGACCCTACGTGTGAACCCACTGGACCACGTAGTGCGGATGCTGATACCGGGAAGACAGAGAGATGGACCAGTACAGTTGAGTCAACAGGTTTATTGAACAACACAAGAACCCTGTTCCCAGGGGAGGGCCACACGGCCACAGCACCGGAACACCACCGAAGGAGGCCCCGGAGTGCTTGATCCCTATACAGGGATACCGCCGGTACCAACCTCGGAAGGACCAATGAAGCAGACACGGGTGTTAAACCGATCCAAGGCAATGTGGAAACAACACAGCAACCGGGTATAAGATAGGACACGGATAACCGGAAACACGGAAAATCCGGAGCAGGGCCTGAATCAGCAATTTGAGCTTGGAAGAGATCGAGGTGGAAGACCCAGAACACGGGAGTCAGCAAGGAGCCGGCAGGGCGGAGATCTGCAGGAAGGAACACACAGAAATCAGATAACAAGCAAAATAAGGACCAACCTGACCAGATCAGGAATAGCAACTCCACTAGGTAGAAGTTGCCCTAGCAAAGACTGACAGGAAACAGGAAGTTTATATTACAGCAGGGCACTCCTGATTGGCAGGACACAGAGGCTTGGTGATTGGCTGAGGGGAGGAGCATGATCCCTGCAGCTTCTCCAGCATTCACTGATTTGGAGATGGGGTTTCATGCGCTCAAGCAGTAGCCTCGGGAGTGAGGAGATGAGCGGCGCTATTCAAGCAGAGGGCACTTGAGCCCTGCGGCAGACCCCCGAGTGGTTACTGTCTCCCATCCAGCCCGTGAGCGAGGCTCCTGCTTCTTAGATTTAACAGTCTTTCAAGGGCATGCACAATGGGTTTACAATGGCTGCTGACATGCTGGCTTCCCATCTGTGGGACTTTTGAAGAGGCATACATTAGTAAAAGTCAGTTTTAATTACTTTCAATGGCTTCTACTCTTACCACCCCTTTGGCCTGTCAAAAGTCAATGCAGCCATGGTCTCCCATTGAAATTGCCTTAGGTTCTCCCACTGAGATTCCCATTGGGTAACCCATAGAGACTTCCATTGAGATTCCCATTGAGTCTCTCATGAGGTCTCCCATCCAGCCAGTGACCGAGGCTCTGTTAGACGGAGGCCGTGGGTACCAAGGCCTCTTTCAGCCATGTTGTCTTGTGTAAAAGTTTTAGTGTAAGCTTGAAAAAAATATAACTATTGAATTTCTCTGTTGTAGGTCTCAGGTAATAAAAGGAAACTAGCTCTGGAAGAAAAACAGGCATGGAGCTAATTAGGTTTGGTCTGAGCATATTCCAAGAGCTCATCATGATAACAGTTAACCAATTCCTTTTTTTTACAAGTATTTCTCAAATCTGAGGGATATTTTACGGTGTGGTGTATCCCTCAAGGCTAATATGACGTTTCTTATAATCAAGAACAGAGCTGGTTAATGTCAATAAGTTGTGATTTGTGCTTGGTCCCAAAAAGGCTAGTATGAGATAATTTGTATGTTGTTAGTAATGAAATTAATGTGCTTTTTTCATGTCAATATATGTTGCAAGTAATATGAATGGATCACTTATGACAGGATGATGTAACCATTTTTCCATGGAGAATCATGGTACCAATGTCTTTCTATGAGGAAAATTGGTATAAAGAAACCCCGTCCATGAGACGGGGAGCCATTATTCTGAATCCATCCTGAGTGTGACACCTGTGGCTCCCGTGCCTGTCATTCTGAAACCTGCCTGTCATATTGCTTTTGCCGTATATGTCTGTATTTTTTCCTACCCGAATAAAACCCACTTTTGGTTCTGAAGATGCAGTCTATGGAGTTTATCGAACAAAGGAAGAACTAACTAATTATTTCTTTCAAATGGCGAGCTACAGCCCGGTCGTAAGGGGGGAGATGACCCTACATCCTTTCTGAAGAACCTAGAAGATTCAAGCTGTGAACCAAAGGGGTTAGAGGGTGAGGAATGGACTTTTCTTTCTCTTTTTTTTGCCTTTTTTGCTAAAAAGCGTGATGCATCACGTGAAATCGCATTAAGGAAATCAGCCGCTGAGAATCTCTCGTTTGCGCTCCTGTCTACCCTGAGTAACTAAGACTAAAGTGCCTCTACGTGAGTTATACAAGGACGTGATTAACGCCGAGGGTGATAAAGACGGAGAAGGAGACGTGTGGCAACGTAACGAGTGGGGCTGAACATACGGCTGGACCTCTTTTGGTTGACCAAAGCCGACACGTGTCTTCCATTACGGAGGTGTGAGTATCTAACTTTTGCCTGTAATTGCATTAGTTGATACTAAAAGCAGTTTATAAATGTCCTTGTGCTCCCACCACTATTTAATGGCTGAGGGAGCAGACTGACAGGCACGCTGAAACCCCATAGCTAGAAGGGGTTAATGCTGAACCACTTGGTTAAATTGTATGCAGTGGTTCACAGAAGAAAGTAGACATCTTGACAAGAAAAAATTATTAGCAGAAAGGGCAGCCGAATAGCGGCTTTGTGTAAGTTAGTTATAGCTCAGATCAGGCTAGTGATAGCTTCAAAGACAGTACGTTAATGTGGTTACACAGGGAGGGGCAGTGGAGCAGTGTATGGAGATAACATAGCAGCTACTGATACAATGACAGGAGTAGTAGTATCACAAAGGGAGGGGTATGAGATACAGCGGCTGCAGGCAAACAGAAGGGAGGAAGAAAATCCATCCATGGTTGTTAGAATTCTTTAGAATCAGGAAAGGAAATTATCTTAGAATTAGAAGATGGGCTGCCTGGTGTGTAAAGTTTGAAGTATTATTTGATAGAATAGATCAGAAAGATGATTATGATCTGATGGAACAGATTGTAGAGAATACTTGGAAAGGTTTTGCAAGTTATGGATTTTACATAATGCTAAATTTGTGGAGGACAAAATTAGGGCATTGCTGACCAGTTAGGGAAAATGCCATCCTAGACTAAGGGCGATGATACAAATGTTTTTGCATATCGCCCTGCCCGGATGGCATCTGCTGTGGACAGGAGACCAGGACTTCCTGGGGTTATAATCAACTGCCGAAAGCGGGCTGGTCCCAGTCGGCAGAAGCCCCTCGGAACTCCATGGGTCCGCTTGTATGTTATCCTTGTGGGCAATCAGGGCATCTTAGACGTAAGTGTTCCCATTTAGCTCCCAGGGATGATCCACAGGTGCAGCAGCAGCCTATCTCTACAATGTCCCGAGATCCGTATGAGGATCCTGCTGTTAAGACCCCTGGACAGCCAGCGGTTAACGGCCCCAAACCGTGCTAGCAGTACAATGGTCCTCAGATAGTTAACCCTGTTTTACGGGAGCCTTTTGCCCCCTCACCCAATTATGCGACCCTTGTCCATCCCAGCAGACAGATCCGTGCTGTGAGGAGAGCTCACCCTCCTCCGGGAGGAATTCCTCCCACCCTTATGCTCCACTGATTCAGGAGCTGGGGGGGATGAGGAAATGGCTCTTTCAAGCGATCTGTCCGGCTCGGAGGTGACAGCAGTGGGCTGTAGAATTGCCTCTGGTGAGGTTGGTGGATTTTTTTTGGGCTTCCTACTGCCGGTACTGATTGATACATTGAACCCCCCTGTTCCCCTGTACCTCTTGGCACAATTATCCCTAGGCCGAGATGGACAACCTTATGTCAGAGGGAGAATAGAGGGTCAAATTTGGGAAAGCTTTTTAATTGACACAGGAGCCTCTGTTTCAGTAACAGGACACAAATTGCAGCTCCCCCCGGGCTGCCAGACACCACAACTTTAGTGGGATTTGAGGGCTCCTGTATACAGGCGAGGAGGAGTTGTCCAGTAAACCAGAGATTTCAGGACACGGGGACATCGAAATGCAGAGGCATTCGGTGTGAACTTTGGATCAATCCGCAATTGAGGTACTCCATTATTGGGACAGATGTGTTGTCAGCCATGGGTATCATTGTTGATTTGTGTAATAAGGTCTTATGGCGTGACAAAGGAACTACTGTTTGTTCAGTTATTGGGGATGCTGCAGAGTTGAAAATGTCACAGTCATAAATTAACCGTTGCTAGTTGGTGCTCAGTTGATGATGATGACATGCCTGAGATAAATGTTGCAGACACTGCTTTGAAACATTGATTGGTGCAATCTCTTCCTCATTTATGGGTTTCAAAACGTACAGATTGCGGACTGATGCAAATTTTAATTAAGATTGACAGCGACCGTCTACCACCCTTTCAGCGCCAATACCGTATTCCTGAGGAAGCAATTCCTTACATAAGGATTACTGTCAGTGAATTGGAACAACAGGGCATGATTGTACGAGGCAACTTCCCGTGCAATAGCCCAATCCTGCCTATAAAAAAAAGGAGGATGGTAGCTATCGCATGGTCATGGATTTAAGACTTGTAAACAAATACACCCCACAGCAACACATCTCGGTCCCTGAAGTGATGTCACTGCTGAGGAGTGAATGTCAGTTTTTTTTTTTTTTCTTTTTTCTTGTTTGAATATTGCAAATGGCTTTTTCTGTGTGCCCATTACACCTGAGTCGGCTCTCCGTTTTGCATTTACCTTTGAAAATGTCCAATACCTGTTCACACGCTTGCCCCAAGGGTTTTATTCTAGTCCAATTTATTTCCATCAGGTGTTGGCACAGGTATTGGAACCCCTGGGGTGCGGAGACAAAAAGTCCTGCAATATGTCAATGATTTCTTGATTT
Organism: Allobates femoralis; assembly: GCA_033576535.1. NCBI lineage: Eukaryota > Metazoa > Chordata > Amphibia > Anura > Aromobatidae > Allobates > Allobates femoralis. The sequence goes on from JARQOC010001366.1 coordinate 4,871, forward strand.
AAAATTTATGAACTCAAATTGTTGATGAAACTGAACACAAAGAGATTTAGTTCAATATTTGTGATGCATTGTGCAACTCAATATTAAATGTGAGTCGGGTCAGAGTACAGCTGAATGCAACCAGAGGTTAAATATTTGAATGTGTCAGTTTCAAAAGAGGGGACATTCATTCAAGCTGTACCTGTGCCAAATCAATATCACAGAACTCAGAACGTTTCTAGGTCTTGTGAATTTTTCTAGAGAATTTATTGAGGATTTTGCTTGCCTTGCTAAACCTTTGTACGATCTCCTAAAAGGTATTGAAAATGAGTTTACCACGATCACAATAGAGGGAGACGCCCTGCAGGCTTTTGAAAATTTAAAACATGCACTTGCAAGAGCAATAGCTCTAATTAACGCAGACCCATCCAAGCCTTATTATCTGCAAGCACATGCAGGTGATGTAGCGATCTCATCTCTGCTGCTACAGAAGTGGGCAAAAGAGGACCCTGAAGTTTTAAGTCAATTATATGCCTTGGCTTATTACTCCCGAATATTGTCCCCCGTTGAAAAAGGATTTACACCTTGTATGAAGCATTTACTTGCCGTGCACTGGACCATGCTACAGGTCCGTCACATAACTGGCTTTGCACCCTTGATTCTGCAGACCCCCCCATGTAACCTTAAAAACACTGCTTAAAGGCAAAGAATTTGCAAATTTATGGTCCTTCTGTAAAATCAAAGGACATCAAAAGCTCACATCTGACCCCCACATTGTTGGCAATGCATATGTAGATTCCGCAGCCAAAGAAGCCGCCCTGATGGGCGTTGACAGATATCCACAGGCTACTATCTCTGCTGTCACGCGAAGACCCGGGAGGAGCCAATCCCTTATGCATCTCAGTTCCACAACCTCTTAAAGGAATAGAGAGAGCAAGGAGAAGGAGAATCCTAGTGATGCTGGTGAGAACTGATACTGCGCTTTTATTTTATTTTTCGGGTCCCCTATTGGATCGGGATCCATGAATCCGCCTGTTTTCCTGGAGATGACATCTCACACCATCCAGTGGGACCCGGACAGTGTGATCGAGGGGGAAGACAGCGGAAGCTCCGAGGGAACAGAACAAGATTGAGAGCTACGGATCAAAGGACTCAGAGACTGTTATGGGACTTGGGACTCGGACACTTTAGGTTTTTTCACTTCTGTGATGATTCTTTTTGTTTTGTTGTGTTTTTTTTGCTTCTTTTTAGGACTATTTGCCCACACTTGAACTGTCAATAAGACCTTAGGAGCCATGGAACAAAGAAAATTTTTAAATTTTTTCTTTTTTTGAAAGATTGTAACGGGACTCATTAATACTTAAGAACTCTTACGTTGGTGATATTTGCTGTAGATTTTTTTGCTACTTTGTTTATTTTTTCCTATATGTGTTTAATAGGTAGTAACCTAAAAGTTTAAAAGTTTTTCAAAAAAGAATCTGGCTCATGTTGAGGAACTAAATAACTTTCAGGCCCGTGTAATAACACATAGTACCACTTTTATCAGACCATACCGGAGACCTGGCTCGGGTAGGGTACCTACTGCCAGACCACGCTCACTGGTAGGTGGTACACCTATTGTTAGGGCCCTTCTTCCAAGGGTACCTTCAGTCCCTCCCAACACTCCTACTGACCAGGGAGTGTACGAAATTATGCATTCCCTCAATACCATATATGAGGATTAGGACTATACTCATATGCCAATTTGTACTTCAGGGTAAATTATCAAATTACCATAAGCACAACAGAGGGATTTGTTAGACGGAGGCCATGGGTAGCAAGGCCTCTGTCAGCCATGTTGTCTTGTGTAAAAGTTTTAGTGTAAGCTTGAAAAAAATATAACTATTGAATTTCTCTGTTGTAGGTCTCAGGTAATAAAAGGAAACTAGCTCTGGAAGAAAAACAGGCATGGAGCTAATTAGGTTTGGTCTGAGCATATACCAAGAGCTCATCATGATAACAGTTAACCAATTCCTTTTTTTTTACAAGTATTTCTCAAATCTGAGGGATATTTTACGGTATGGTGTATCCCTCAAGGCTAATATGACGTTTCTTATAATCAAGAACAGAGCTGGTTAATGTCAATAAGTTGTGATTTGTGCTTGGTCCCAAAAAGGCTAGTATGAGATAATTTGTATGTTGTTAGTAATGAAATTAATGTGCTTTTTTCATGTCAATATATGTTGCAAGTAATATGAATGGATCACTTATGACAGGATGATGTAACCATTTTTCCATGGAGAATCATGGTACCAATGTCTTTCTATGAGGAAAATTGGTATAAAGAAACCCCCGTCCATGAGACGGGGAGCCATTATTCTGAATCCATCCTGAGTGTGACACCTGTGGCTCCCGTGTCTGTCATTCTGAAACCTGCCTGTCATATTGCTTTTGCCGTATATCTCTGTATTTTTTCCTACCCGAATAAAATCCACTTTTGGTTCTGAAGACGCAGTCTATGGAGTTTATCGAACAAAGGAAGAACTAACTAATTATTTCTTTCAGGCTCCTGCTGCTTAGCTTTAACAGTATGTCAAGGGAATGCACAATGGGTTTACAATGGCTGCTGACATGCTGGCTTCTCATCTGTGGGACTTTTAAAGAGGCATACATTAGTAAAAGTCAGTTTTAATTACTTTCAATGGCTTCTACTCTTACCAGCCCTTTGGCCTGTCAAAACTCAATAGAGCCATGGTCTCCCATTGAAATTGCTATAGGCTCCCCCGCTGAGATTCCCATTGGGTAACCCATAGAGACTTCCAGTGTGATTCCCATTGAGTCTCTCATCAGGTCTCCCATCCAGCTCGTGACCGAGGCTCCTGCTGCTTAGCTTTAACAGTCTGTCAAGGGCATGCACAATGTTACAATGGCTGCTGACGTGCTGGTAGCCCATCTGTGGGACTTTTGAAGAGACATACATTAGTAAAAGTCAGTTTTAATTACTTTCAATGGTTCTACTCTTACCAGTCCTTTGGCCTGTCAAAAGTCAATGCACCCATGGTCTCCCATTAAAATTGCCATAGGCTCTCCCACTGAGATTCCCATTAGGTAACCCATAGAGACTTTCGTAGAGATTCCCATTGAGTCTCTCATGACGTCTCCCATTCAGCCCGTGACCGAGGTTCCTGCTGCTTAGCTTTAACAGTCTGTCAAGAGCATGCACAATGGGTTTACAATGGCTGCTGACATGCTGGCTTCCCATCTGTGGGACTTTTGAAGAGGCATACATTAGTAAAAGTCAGTTTTAATTACTTTCAATGGCATCTACTCTTACCAGCCCTTTGGCTTGTCAAAAGTCAATGCAGCCATGGTCTCCCATTGAAATTGCCATAGGCTCTTCCACTAAGTAACCCATACAGACTTCCATTGAGATTCCCATTGAGTCTCTCATGAGGTCTCCCATCCAGCCAGTGACCGAGGCTCCTGCTGCTTAGCTTTAACAGTCAGTCAAGGGCATGCACAATGGGTTTACAATGGCGGCTAACATGCTGGCTTCCCATCTGTTTGACTTTTGAAGAGGCATACATTAGTAAAAGTCAGTTTTAATTACTTTCAATGGCTTCTAGTCTTAAAAGCCCTTTGGCCTGTCAAAAGTCAAAGCAACCATTGTCTCCCATTGAAATTGCCATAAACTCTCCCACTGAGATTCCCGTTGGGTAACCCATAGAGACTTCCATTAAGATTCCCAGTGAGTTGCTCATGAGGTCTCCCACTCAGCCCGTAACCGAGGCTCCTGCTGCTTAGCTTTAACAGCCTGTCAAGGGCATGCACAATGGGTTTACAATGGCTGCTGACATGCTGGCTTCCCATCTGTGGGACTTTTGAAGAGGCATACATTAGTAAAAGTCAGTTTTAATTACTTTCAATGGCTTCTACTCTCACCAGCCATTTGGCCTGTCAAAAGTCAATGCAGCCATAGTCTCCCATTAAAATTGCCAAAGGCTCTCCCACTGATATTCCCATTGGGTAACCTATAGAGACTTCCATTGTGATTCCTATTGAGTCTCTCATCCAGCCCGTGACCAAGGCTCCTGCTGCTTAGCTTTAACAGTCTGTCAAGGGCATGCACAATGGGTTTACAATGGCTTCTGACATGCTGGCTTCCCATCTGTGGGACTTTTGAAGAGGCATACATTAGTAAAAGTCAGTTTTAATTACTTTCAATGGCTTCTACTTTTACCAGCCCTTTGGCCTGTCAAAAGTCAATGCAGCCATGGTCTCCCATTGAAATTGCCATAGACTCTCCCACTGAGATCCCCATTGGGTAACCCATAGAGACTTCCATTTAGATTCCCATTGAGTCTCTCATGAGGTCTCTCAACCAGCCCGTGACCGAGGCTCCTGCTGCTTAGCTTTAACAGCCCGTCAAGGGAATGCACAATGGGTTTACAATGGCTGCTGACGTGCTGGCTTCCCATCTGTGGGACTTTTGAAGAGGCATACATTAGTAAAAGTCAGTTTTAATTACTTTCAATGGCTTCTAGTCTTAAAAGCCCTTTGGCCTGTCAAAAGTCAAAGCAGCCATTGTCTCCCATTGAAATTGCCATAAACTCTCCCACTGAGATTCCCGTTGGGTAACCCATAGAGACTTCCATTAAGGTTCCCAGTGAGTTGCTCATGAGGTCTCCCATCCAGCCCGTAACCGAGGCTCCTGCTGCTTAGCTTTAACAGCCTGTCAAGGGCATGCACAATGGGTTTACAATGGCTGCTGACATGCTGGCTTCCCATCTGTGGGACTTTTGAAGAGGCATACATTAGTAAAAGTCAGTTTTAATTACTTTCAATGGCTTCTACTCTCACCAGCCATTTGGCCTGTCAAAAGTCAATGCAGTCATAGTCTCCCATTAAAATTGCCAAAGGCTCTCCCACTGATATTCCCATTGGGTAACCTATAGAGACTTCCATTGTGATTTCTATTGAGTCTCTCATCCAGCCCGTGACCAAGGCTCCTGCTGCTTAGCTTTAACAGTCTGTCAAGGGCATGCACAATGGGTTTACAATGGCTGCTGACATGCTGGCTTCCCATCTGTGGGACTTTTGAAGAGGCATACATTAGTAAAAGTCAGTTTTAATTACTTTCAATGGCTTCTACTTTTACCAGCCCTTTGGCCTGTCAAAAGTCAATGCAGCCATGGTCTCCCATTGAAATTGCCATAGAATCTCCCACTGAGATCCCCATTGGGTAACCCATAGAGACTTCCATTGAGATTCCCATTGAGTCTCTCATGAGGTCTCTCAACCAGCCCGTGACCGAGGCTCCTGCTGCTTAGCTTTAACAGCCCGTCAAGGGATTGCACAATAGGTTTACAATGTCTGCTGACGTGCTGGCTTCCCATCTGTGGGACTTTTGAAGAGGCATACATTAGTAAAAGTCAGTTTTAATTACTTTTAATGGCTTCTACTCTTACCAGCCCTTTGGCATGTCAAAAGTCAACGCAGCCAAGGTCTCCCATTGAAATTGCCATAGGCTCTCCCACTGATATTCCCATTGGGTAACCTATAGAGACTTCCATTGAGATTCCCGTTGAGTCTTTCATGAGGTGTCCCATCCAGCCCGTGACCGAAGCTCCTGCTGCTTAGCTTTAACAGTCTGTCAAGGGCATGCACAATGGGGTTACAATGGCTGCTGACATGCTAGCTTCCCATCTGTGGGACTTTTGAAGAGGCATACATTAGTAAAAGTCAGTTTTAATTACTTTCAATTTGTTGTACTCTTACCAGCCCTTTGGCCTGCCAAAAGTCAATGCAGCCATGGTCTCCCATTGAAACTGCCATAGGCTCTTCCACTGAGTAATCCATATAGCCTTCCATGGAGATTCCCATTGAGTCTCTCATGAGGTCTCCCATCCAGCCCGTGACCAAGGCTCCTGCTGCTTAGCTTTAACAGTCAGTCAAGGGCATGCACAATGGGTTTACAATGGCGGCTAACATGCTAGCTTCCCATCTGTTTGACTTTTGAAGAGGCATACATTAGTAAAAGTCAGTTTTAATTACTTTCAATGGCTTCTAGTCTTAAAAGCCCTTTGGCCTGTCAAAAGTCAAAGCAGCCATTGTCTCCCATTGAAATTGCTATAAACTCTCCCACTGAGATTCCCGTTGGGTAACCCATAGAGACTTCCATTAAGTTTCCCAGTGAGTTGCTCATGAGGTCTCCCATCCAGCCCGTAACCGAGGCTCCTGCTGCTTAGCTTTAAAAGTCTGTCAAGGGCATGCACAATGGGTTTACATGGGCTTCTGACATGCTGGCTTCCCATCTGTGGGACTTTTGAAGAGGCATACATTAGTAAAAGTCAGTTTTAATTACTTTCAATGGCTTCTACTCTTACCAGCCCTTTGGCCTGTCAAAAGTTAATGCAGCCATGGTCTCCCATTGAAATTGCCATAGGCTCTCACTTTGAGATTCTCATTGGGTAACCCATAGAGACTTTCTTTGAGATTCCCATTGAATCTCTCATGAGGTCTCCTATCCAGCCTGTGACCGAGGCTCCTGCTGCTTAGCTTTAACAGCCTGTCAAGGGCATGCACAATGGGTTTAATATGGCTGCTGACATGCTGGCTTCCCATCTGTGGGACTTTTGAAGAGGCATACATTAGTAAAAGTCAGTTTTAATTACTTTCAATGGCTTCTACTCTCACCAGCCATTTGGCCTGTCAAAAGTCAATGCAGCCATAGTCTCCCATTGAAATTGCCAAAGGCTCTCCCACTGATATTCCCATTGGGTAACCTATAGAGACTTCCATTGTGATTCCCATTGAGTCTCTCATCCAGCCTATGACCAAGGCTCCTGCTGCTTAGCTTTAACAGTCTGTCAAGGGCATGCACAATAGGTTCACAATGGCTGCTGACATGCTGGCTTCCCATCTGTGGGACATTTGAAGAGGCATACATTAGTAAGAGTCAGTTTTAATGGCTTCTACTTTTACCAACCCTTTGGCCTGTTAAAAGTCAATGCAGCCATGGACTCCCATTGAGTCACCCAGAGAGACTTCTATTGGTTCTCTCATGAGGTCTCCCATCGAGCCCATGACCAAGGCTCTCAATGCTTAGGTTCAAGAGTCTGTCAAGAGCATGCACAATGGGTTTACAATGGCTTCTGACATGCTGGCTTCCCATCTGTGGGACTTTTGTATAGGCATACATTAGTAAAAGTCAGTTTTAATTACAGTCAATGGCTTCTACTCTTACCAGCCCTATGGCCTGTCAAAAGTCAATGCAGCCTAGGACTCCCATTGAGATTCCCATTGAGTCACCTATAGAGACTTCCATTGGGTCTCTCATGAGGTCTCCCATCCAGCCCATGACCAAGGCTCTCACTGCTTAGCTTCAAGAGTCTGTCAAGGGCATGCACAATGGGTTTACAATGGCTGCTGACATGCTGGCTTCCCATCTGTGCGACTTTTGTATAGGCATACATTAGTAAAAGTCAGTTTTAATTACAGTCAATGGCTTCTACTCTTACCAGCCCTTTGGCCTGTCAAAAGGCAATGCAGCCATGGACTCCCATTAAGTTTCCCATTGAGTCACCCATAGAAACTTCTATTGGGTCTCTCATCCAGCCCGCGACCAAGGTTCTCACTGCTTAGCTTCAAGCGTCTGTCAAGAGCATGCACAATGAGTTTACAATGGCTGCTGACATGCTGTCGTCCCATTTGTGGGACTTTTGTATAGGCATACATTAGTAAAAGTCAGTTTTAATTACAGTCAATGGCTTCTACTCTTACCAGCCCTTTGGCCTGTCAAAAGTCAATATAGCCATGGACTCCCATTGGGTCAACCATAGAGACTTCCATTGGGTCTCGCATGAGGTCTCCCATCCAGCCCGTGACCAAGGCTCTCACTGTTTAGCTTCAAGCGTCTGTCAAGAGCATGCACAATGGGTTTACAATGGCTGCTGACATGCTGTCTTCCCATTTGTGGGACTTTTGTATAGGCATACATTAGTAAAAGTCAGTTTTAATTACAGTCAATGGCTTCTACTCTTACCAGCCCTTTGGCCTATCAAAAGTCAATGCAGCCATGGACTCCCATTGAGATTCCCTTTGGTTCACCCATAAAGACTTCCACTGGGTCTCTCATGAGGTCTCCCATCCAGCCCATGACCAAGGCTCTCACTGCTTAGCTTCAACAGTCTGTCAAGAGCATGCACAATGGGTTTACAACGGCTGCTGACAAACTGGCTTCCCATCTGTGCGACTTTTGTATAGGCATACATTAGTAAAAGTCAGTTTAAATTACAGTCAATGGCTTCTACTCTCACCAGCCCTTTGGCCTGTCAAATGTCAATACAGCCATGGACTCCCATTGAGATTCCTATTGAGTCTGCAATTGGGTCTCTCATGAGGTCTCCCATCCAGCCCCTGGCCAAGGCTCTCACTGCTTAGCTTCAATAGTCTGTCAAGGGCATGCACAATGGGTTTACAATGGCTGCTGACATGCTGGCTTCCCATCTGTGGGACTTTTGTATAGGCATATATTAGTAAAAGTCAGTTTTAATTACAGTCAATGGCTTCTACTCTTACCAGCCCTTTGGCCTGTCAAAAGTCAATGCAGCCATGGACTCCCATTGAGTTTCCCATTGAAACTGCTATTGGGTCTCTCATCCAGCCCGTGACCAAGGCTCTCACTGCTTAGCTTCAAGAGTCTGTCAAGGGCATGCACAATGGGTTTACAATGGCTGCTGACATGCTGGCTTCTCATCTGTGGGACTTTTGTATAGGCATTAGTGATGAGCGAGTACTAAAATGCTCGGGTGCTCGAAGCTCAGGCCGAGCGTCCCGAGATACTCGTGTACTCGGCCCGAGTAACGAGCCCAATGTTATCCTATGGGAGACACAAGTATTTTTATGAAATGACTGCCGGCTGCCTGGAAAAACCCTAAAAATATCACAAAAGTCTCAGAAGAGTGCTGAAATGACATGGCAACACGATGGGGAAGACCCCTGGAAGCATTTCTCACTCAAAAGTCACAGCTGTGAACAATGTTGTCCGAGTTTCACGCCAATTTTACGGAGTCTCCAGAAAACCTTCCAAAATGACACCAAAATGAATATTTAGGGTGGAAATGTTAAGGGCACATACCCAATAGTGAGATACAGCTGGTGTATGTCACTTTTTGTGATTACATAAAAGATTTTACGTGAAAACATTGTGCGACACTCCGATGACCCTGACAAGAGACGTACATGAAGCCCTGTCTACAAATAAAGTGCCCATTTTGAGGAACTGGGTCTATTGTAGTATCTTGCTTTGCAAGGGCAGTCAAAAATTGGGAGGTTCACCAATGCTCCTGGATACAGACATGCAGGATGGCCTGTAAACAAGAACTGGGTGTATTTTAGTATAGCCCTTTGGTCAGGTCAGCCAAAAATTGGGAGGTTCAACAATGACCCATGCTTACAGACATGTAGTAGGGCCTGTAACCTTCAAGTGGGTGTATTTTAGTATAGCCCTTTGGTCAGGGCAGCCAAAAATTGGGAGGTTCAACAATGACCCATGCTTACAGAGTTGTAGTAGGGCCTGTAACCCTCAAGTGGGTGTATTTTAGTATAGCCCTTTGGTCAGGGCAGCCAAAAATTGGGAGGTTCAACAATGACCCATGCTTACAGACATGTAGTAGGGCCTGTAACCCTCAAGTGGGTGTATTTTAGTATAGCCCTTTGGTCAGGGCAGCCAAAAATTGGGAGGCTCCTCTTTGTCCCTGGATAGAGACGTGCAGGAGGGCCTGTTAAGAACTGGGTGTATTGTAGTATAGCCCTTTTGTCAGGGCAGCCAAAAATTGGGAGGCTCCTCTTTGTCCCTGGATAGAGACGTGCAGGAGGGCCTGTTAAGAACTGGGTGTATTGTAGTATAGCCCTTTTGTCAGGGCAGCCAAAAATTGGGAGGCTCCTCTTTGTCCCTGGATAGAGACGTGCAGGAGGGCCAGTTAAGAACTGGGTGTATTGTAGTATAGCCCTTTTGTCAGGGCAGCCAAAAATTGGGAGGCTCCTCTTTGTCCCTGGATTGAGATGTGCAGGAGGGCCTGTTAAGAAGAACAGGTGTATTGTAGTATAGCCCTTTTGTCAGGGCAGCCAAAAATTGGGAGGCTCCTCTTTGTCCCTGGATAGAGATGTGCAGGAGGGCCTGTAACCCTCAAGCGGGTGTATTTTAGTATAGCCCTTTGTTCAGGGCAGCCAAAAATTGGGAGGTTCAACAATGACCCATGCTTACAGACATGTAGTAGGTCTTGTAACCCTCAAGTGGGTGTATTTTAGTATAGCCCTTTGGTCAGGGCAGCCAAAAATTGGGTGGCTCCTCTTTGTCCCTGGATAGAGATGTGCAGGAGGGCCTGTAACCCTCAAGTGGGTGTATTTTAGTATAGCCCTTTTGTCAGAGCAGACAAAAATTGGGAGGCTCCTCTTTGTCCCTGGATAGAGACGTGCAGGAGGGCCTGTTAAGAACTGGGTGTATTGTAGTATAGCCCTTTTGTCAGGGCAGCCAAAAATTGGGAGGCTCCTCTTTGTCCCTGGATAGAGACGTGCAGGAGGGCCTGTTAAGAACTGGGTGTATTGTAGTATAGCCCTTTTGTCAGGGCAGCCAAAAATTGGGAGGCTCCTCTTTGTCCCTGGATTGAGACGTGCAGGAGGGCCTGTTAAGAAGAACAGGGTGTATTGTAGTATAGCCCTTTTGTCAGGGCAGCCAAAAATTGGGAGGCTCCCCTTTGTCCCTGGATTGAGACGTGCAGGAGGGCCTGTTAAGAACTGGGTGTATTTTAGTATAGCCCTTTTGTCAGGGCAGCCAAAAATTGGGAGGCTCCTCTTTGTCCCTGGATAGAGATGTGCAGGAGGGCCTGTAACCCTCAAGTGGGTGTATTTTAGTATAGCCCTTTGGTCAGGGCAGCCAAAAATTGGGAGGTTCAACAACGACCCATGCTTACAGACATGTAGTAGGGCCTGTAACCCTCAAGTGGGTGTATTTTAGTATAGCCCTTTGGTCAGGGCAGCCAAAAATTGGGAGGCTCCTCTTTGTCCCTGGATAGAGATGTGCAGGAGGGCCTGTAACCCTCAAGTGGGTGTATTTTAGTATAGTCCTTTTGTCAGGGCAGACAAAAATTGGGAGGCTCTTCTTTGTCCCTGGATAGAGACGTGCAGGAGGGCCTGTTAACCTTCCTAGCGTTATTCCCGAGCCTGACTCGGGGTTAACATTCACTACCAGAAGCGTTAACCCCGAGTCAGGCTCGGGCTTACCCGCGTTCGCGGCAGATGCGGTGAGAAAACCGCATCTGCCGCATCTACCGCATCTGCCGCACTTGTGCCGCACTTGTGCCGCACTAGCGGCGCGGTTGCGGCGCGGTTGCGGTAATCTGCATAGGAACCAACCACCTCTGATGACCCTCATACATTGTTAATATGTGCCCCTGCACCCTAGTAAACCATTAGCAGCCCTGTTGTTGTGTGCTAAGTGGCTGCATTAGAAGTGCGATAATGATTTTATATACTTACATGCCTGCGTACTTGAGGCGTCTCCCTGTGTGTGCTGGGACTTGTTGTGCTGTGGTCATCATGTCTGCTCTCCCCCTCCCTTATGCACGCCCCCTCTCAGCCTGCTATAGTGCTGTGAGGCTGATTGCGTCATAAAGGGGCGGGGCTACTGTGATGCCGCGATTTAGCCCCGCCCCTTTGTGACGCAATCAGCCTCACATCACTATAGCAGGCTGAGAGGGGGCGTGCATAAGGGAGGGGGAGAGCAGACATGATGAGCACCGCCCACACGTCCCATCACACACAGGGAGACGGCCTCAAGTACCAGGCATGTAAGTGTCTAAAATCATTATCGCACTTCTAATGCAGCCACTTAGCACACAACAACAGGGCTGCTAATGGTTTACTAGGGTGCAGGGGCACATATTAACAATGTATGAGGGTCATCAGAGGTGGTTGGTTCCTATGCAGATTACCGCAACCGCGCCGCAACCACGCCGCAAGTGCGGCACAAGTGTGGCAGCTATGCGGCAAGTGCGGCAGATGCGGTTTTTTAACCGCATCTACCGCGAACGCGGGTAGGCCGCTTTTAGCAACAATTTCCAGAACTAAACAGACCGCCAGGGAGGCTACGAACTGGGTGTATTGTAGTATAGCCCTTTTGTCAGGGCAGCCAAAAATTGGGAGGTTGAACAATGACCCATGCTTACAGACATGTAGTAGGGCCTTTAACCCTCAAGTGGGTGTATTTTAGTATAGCCCTTTGGTCAGGGCAGCCAAAAATTGGGAGGCTCCTCTTTGTCCCTGGATAGAGATGTGCAGGAGGGCCTGTAACCCTCAAGTGGGTGTATTTTAGTATAGCCCTTTTGTCAGGGCAGACAAAAATTGGGAGGCTCCTCTTTGTCCCTGGATAGAGACGTGCAGGAGGGCCTGTTAAGAACTGGGTGTATTGTAGTATAGCCCTTTTGTCAGGGCAGCCAAAAATTGGGAGGCTCCTCTTTGTCCCTGGGTTGAGACGTGCAGGAGGGCCTGTTAAGAACTGGGTGTATTGTAGTATAGCCCTTTTGTCAGGGCAGCCAAAAATTGGGAGGCTCCTCTTTGTCCCTGGATAGAGATGTGCAGGAGGGCCTGTAACCCTCAAGTGGGTGTATTTTAGTATAGCCCTTTGGTCAGGGCAGCCAAAAATTGGGAGGTTCAACAATGACCCATGGTTACAGACATGTAGTAGGGCCTGTAACCCTCAAGTGGGTGTATTTTAGTATAGCCCTTTGGTCAGGGCAGCCAAAAATTGGGAGGCTCCTCTTTGTCCCTGGATAGAGATGTGCAGGAGGGCCTGTAACCCTCAAGTGGGTGTATTTTAGTATAGCCCTTTGGTCAGGGCAGCCAAAAATTGGGAGGTTCAACAATGACCCATGGTTACAGACATGTAGTAGGGCCTGTAACCCTCAAGTGGGTGTATTTTAGTATAGCCCTTTGGTCAGGGCAGCCAAAAATTGGGAGGCTCCTCTTTGTCCCTGGATAGAGACGTGCAGGAGGGCCTGTTAAGAACTGGGTGTATTGTAGTATAGTCCTTTTGTCAGGGCAGCCAAAAATTGGGAGGCTCCTCTTTGTCCCTGGATTGAGACGTGCAGGAGGGCCTGTTAAGAACTGGGTGTATTTTAGTATAGCCCTTTTGTCAGGGCAGCCAAAAATTGGGAGGCTCCTCTTTGTCCCTGGATAGAGATGTGCAGGAGGGCCTGTAACCCTCAAGTGGGTGTATTTTAGTATAGCCCTTTGGTCAGGGCAGCCAAAAATTGGGAGGTTCAACAATGACCCATGCTTACAGACATGTAGTAGGGCCTGTAACCCTCAAGTGGGTGTATTTTAGTATAGCCCTTTGGTCAGGGCAGCCAAAAATTGGGAGGTTCAACAATGACCCATGCTTACAGAGTTGTAGTAGGGCCTGTAACCCTCAAGTGGGTGTATTTTAGTATATCCCTTTGGTCAGGGCAGCCAAAAATTGGGAGGTTCAACAATGACCCATGCTTACAGACATGTAGTAGGGCCTGTAACCCTCAAGTGGGTGTATTTTAGTATAGCCCTTTGGTCAGGGCAGCCAAAAATTGGGAGGCTCCTCTTTGTCCCTGGATAGAGACGTGCAGAAGGGCCTGTTAAGAACTGGGTGTATTGTAGTATAGCCCCTTTGTCAGGGCAGCCAAAAATTGGGAGGCTCCTCTTTGTCCCTGGATTGAGACGTGCAGGAGGGCCTGTTAAGAAGAACAGGGTGTATTGTAGTATAGCCCTTTTGTCAGGGCAGCCAAAAATTGGGAGGCTCCTCTTTGTCCCTGGATTGAGACGTGCAGGAGGGCCTGTTAAGAACTGGGTGTATTGTAGTATAGCCCTTTTGTCAGGGCAGCCAAAAATTGGGAGGCTCCTCTTTGTCCCTGGATAGAGACGTGCAGGAGGGCCTGTTAAGAACTGGGTGTATTGTAGTATAGCCCTTTTGTCAGGGCAGCCAAAAATTGGGAGGCTCCTCTTTGTCCCTGGATAGAGACGTGCAGGAGGGCCAGTTAAGAACTGGGTGTATTGTAGTATAGCCCTTTTGTCAGGGCAGCCAAAAATTGGGAGGCTCCTCTTTGTCCCTGGATTGAGATGTGCAGGAGGGCCTGTTAAGAAGAACAGGGTGTATTGTAGTATAGCCCTTTTGTCAGGGCAGCCAAAAATTGGGAGGCTCCTCTTTGTCCCTGGATAGAGATGTGCAGGAGGGCCTGTAACCCTCAAGCGGGTGTATTTTAGTATAGCCCTTTGTTCAGGGCAGCCAAAAATTGGGAGGTTCAACAATGACCCATGCTTACAGACATGTAGTAGGGCTTGTAACCCTCAAGTGGGTGTATTTTAGTATAGCCCTTTGGTCAGGGCAGCCAAAAATTGGGTGGCTCCTCTTTGTCCCTGGATAGAGATGTGCAGGAGGGCCTGTAACCCTCAAGTGGGTGTATTTTAGTATAGCCCTTTTGTCAGGGCAGACAAAAATTGGGAGGCTCCTCTTTGTCCCTGGATAGAGACGTGCAGGAGGGCCTGTTAAGAACTGGGTGTATTGTAGTATAGCCCTTTTGTCAGGGCAGCCAAAAATTGGGAGGCTCCTCTTTGTCCCTGGATAGAGACGTGCAGGAGGGCCTGTTAAGAACTGGGTGTATTGTAGTATAGCCCTTTTGTCAAGGCAGCCAAAAATTGGGAGGCTCCTCTTTGTCCCTGGATTGAGACGTGCAGGAGGGCCTGTTAAGAAGAACAGGGTGTATTGTAGTATAGCCCTTTTGTCAGGGCAGCCAAAAATTGGGAGGCTCTCTTTGTCCGCGGATTGAGACGTGCAAGGAGGGCCTGTTAAGAACTGGGTGTATTGTAGTATAGCCCTTTTGTCATGGCAGCCAAAAATTGGGAGGCTCCTCTTTGTCCCTGGATTGAGACGTGCGAGGAGGCCTGTTAAGAACTGGGTGTATTTTAGTATAAGCCTTTTGTCCTGGGCAGCCAAAAATTGGGAGGCTCCTCCTTGTCCCTGGATAGAGATGTGCAGGAGGGCCTGTTACCCTCAAGTGGGTGTATTTAGTATAGCCTTTTGGTCAGGGCAGCCAAAAATTGGGAGGTTGAACATGACCCATGCTTACAGACATGTAAGTAAGGGCTTATAACCCTCAAGTGGGTGTAATATTAGTATAGGCCCTTTGGTCCGGGCAGCCAAAAATTGGGAGGCTCCTCTTTGTCCTGGATAGAGATTTGCAGGAGGGCCTGTAACCTCAAGTGGGTGTATTTTAGTATAGCCCTTTGTCAGGGCAGGGCAAAAATTGGGAGGCTCCTCTTTGTCCCTGGATAGAGACGTGCAGGAGGGCCTGTTAAGAACTGGGTGTATTGTAGTATAGCCCTTTTGTCAGGGCAGCCAAAAATTGGGAGGCTCCTCTTTGTCCCTGGGTTGAGACGTGCAGAGGGCCTGTTAAGAACTGGGTGTATTTAGTATAGCCCTTTTGTCAGGGCAGCCAAAAATTGGGAGGCTCCTCTTTGTCCCTGGATAGAGATGTGCAGGAGGGCCTGTAACCCTCAAGTGGGTGTATTTTAGTATAGCCCTTTTGTCAGGGCAGACAAAAATTGGGAGGCTCCTCTTTGTCCCTGGATAGAGACGTGAGGAGGGCCTGTTAAGAACTGGGTGTATTGTAGTATAGTCCTTTTGTCAGGGCAGCCAAAAATTGGGAGGCTCCTCTTTGTCCCTGGATTGAGACGTGCAGGAGGGCCTGTTAAGAAGAACAGGGTGTATTGTAGTATAGCCCTTTGTCAGGGCAGCCAAAAATTGGAGGCCCTGTTTTGTCCCTGGATTAGAGACTGTGCAGGAGGGCCTGTTAAGAACTGGGTGTATTGTAGTATAGCCCTTTTGTCAGGGCAGCCAAAAATTGGGAGGCTCCTCTTTGTCCCTGGATTGAGACGTGCAGGAGGGCCAGTTAAGAACTGGGTGTATTTAGTATAGCCCTTTTGTCAGGGCAGCCAAAAATTGGGAGGCTCCTCTTTGTCCCTGGATTGAGATGTGCAGGAGGGCCTGTAACCAAGACGGGTGTATTTAGTATAGCCCTTTGTCAGGGCAGCCAAAAATTGGGAGGCTCAACAATTGACCCTGATTACAGAATGTAGGAGGGCCTGTAACCCTCAAGGGGTGTATTTTAGTATAGCCCTTTGTTTAGGGCAGCCAAAAATTGGGAGGTTCAACAATGACCCATGCTTACAGACATGTAGTAGGGCTTGTAACCCTCAAGTGGGTGTATTTTAGTATAGCCCTTTGGTCAGGGCAGCCAAAAATTGGAGGTGGCCTCTTGCTGTAGTAGGCTGTAACCCTCAAGTGGGTGTATTTTAGTATAGCCCTTTGTCAGGCAGCCAAAATTGGAGGCCCTCTTTGCCTGGTAGAGACCGTGCGAAGTGGGCTGTAAGAACTGGTGTATTAGTATAGCCCTTTGTCAGGGCAGCCAAAAATTGGGAGGCTCCTCTTTGTCCCTGGATGAGACGTGCAGGAGGGCCTGTTAAGAACAGGGTGTATTGTAGTATAGCCCTTTTGTCAGGGCAGCCAAAAATTGGGAGGCTCCTCTTTGTCCCTGGATTGAGACGTGCAGGAGGGCCTGTTAAGAACTGGGTGTATTGTAGTATAGCCCTTTTGTCAGGGCAGCCAAAAATTGGGAGGCTCCTCTTTGTCCCTGGATTGAGACGTGCAGGAGGGCCTGTTAAGAACTGGGTGTATTGTAGTATAGCCCTTTTGTCAGGGCAGCCAAAAATTGGGAGGCTCCTCTTTGTCCCTGGATAGAGACGTGCAGGAGGGCCAGTTAAGAACTGGGTGTATTGTAGTATAGCCCTTTTGTCAGGGCAGCCAAAAATTGGGAGGCTCCTCTTTGTCCCTGGATTGAGATGTGCAGGAGGGCCTGTTAAGAAGAACAGGGTGTATTGTAGTATAGCCCTTTTGTCAGGGCAGCCAAAAATTGGGAGGCTCCTCTTTGTCCCTGGATAGAGATGTGCAGGAGGGCCTGTAACCCTCAAGCGGGTGTATTTTAGTATAGCCCTTTGTTCAGGGCAGCCAAAAATTGGGAGGTTCAACAATGACCCATGCTTACAGACATGTAGTAGGGCTTGTAACCCTCAAGTGGGTGTATTTTAGTATAGCCCTTTGGTCAGGGCAGCCAAAAATTGGGTGGCTCCTCTTTGTCCCTGGATAGAGATGTGCAGGAGGGCCTGTAACCCTCAAGTGGGTGTATTTTAGTATAGCCCTTTTGTCAGGGCAGACAAAAATTGGGAGGCTCCTCTTTGTCCCTGGATAGAGACGTGCAGGAGGGCCTGTTAAGAACTGGGTGTATTGTAGTATAGCCCTTTTGTCAGGGCAGCCAAAAATTGGGAGGCTCCTCTTTGTCCCTGGATAGAGACGTGCAGGAGGGCCTGTTAAGAACTGGGTGTATTGTAGTATAGCCCTTTTGTCAGGGCAGCCAAAAATTGGGAGGCTCCTCTTTGTCCCTGGATTGAGACGTGCAGGAGGGCCTGTTAAGAACTGGGTGTATTGTAGTATAGCCCTTTTGTCAGGGCAGCCAAAAATTGGGAGGCTCCTCTTTGTCCCTGGATTGAGACGTGCAGGAGGGCCTGTTAAGAACTGGGTGTATTTTAGTATAGCCCTTTTGTCTGGGCAGCCAAAAAATTGGGAGGCTCCTCTTTGTCCCTGGATAGAGATGTGCAGGAGGGCCTGTTACCCTCAAGTGGGTGTATTTTAGTATAGCCCTTTGGTCAGGGCAGCCAAAAATTGGGAGGTTGAACAATGACCCATGCTTACAGACATGTAGTAGGGCCTTTAACCCTCAAGTGGGTGTATTTTACTATAGCCCTTTGGTCAGGGCAGCCAAAAATTGGGAGGCTCCTCTTTGTCCCTGGATAGAGATGTGCAGGAGGGCCTGTAACCCTCAAGTGGGTGTATTTTAGTATATCCCTTTTGTCAGGGCAGACAAAAATTGGGAGGCTCCTCTTTGTCCCTGGATAGAGACGTGCAGGAGGGCCTGTTAAGAACTGGGTGTATTGTAGTATAGCCCTTTTGTCAGGGCAGCCAAAAATTGGGAGGCTCCTCTTTGTCCCTGGATTGAGATGTGCAGGAGGGCCTGTTAAGAACTGGGTGTATTGTAGTATAGCCCTTTTGTCAGGGCAGCCAAAAATTGGGAGGCTCCTCTTTGTCCCTGGATTGAGACGTGCAGGAGGGCCTGTTAAGAACTGGGTGTATTTTAGTATAGCCCTTTTGTCAGGGCAGCCAAAAATTGGGAGGCTCCTCTTTGTCCCTGGATAGAGATGTGCAGGAGGGCCTGTAACCCTCAAGTGGGTGTATTTTAGTATAGCCCTTTGGTCAGGGCAGCCAAAAATTGGGAGGTTCAACAATGACCCATGCTTACAGACATGTAGTAGGGCCTGTAACCCTCAAGTGGGTGTATTTTAGTATAGCCCTTTGGTCAGGGCAGCCAAAAATTGGGAGGTTCAACAATGACCCATGCTTACAGAGTTGTAGTAGGGCCTGTAACCCTCAAGTGGGTGTATTTTAGTATATCCCTTTGGTCAGGGCAGCCAAAAATTGGGAGGTTCAACAATGACCCATGCTTACAGACATGTAGTAGGGCCTGTAACCCTCAAGTGGGTGTATTTTAGTATAGCCCTTTGGTCAGGGCAGCCAAAAATTGGGAGGTTCAACATTGACCCATGCTTACAGAGTTGTAGTAGGGCCTGTAACCCTCAAGTGGGTGTATTGTAGTATAGCCCCTTTGTCAGGGCAGCCAAAAATTGGGAGGCTCCTCTTTGTCCCTGGATTGAGACGTGCAGGAGGGCCTGTTAAGAAGAACAGGGTGTATTGTAGTATAGCCCTTTTGTCAGGGCAGCCAAAAATTGGGAGGCTCCTCTTTGTCCCTGGATTGAGACGTGCAGGAGGGCCTGTTAAGAACTGGGTGTATTTTAGTATAGCCCTTTGGTCAGGGCAGCCAAAAATTGGGAGGTTCAACAATGACCCATGCTTACAGACATGTAGTAGGGCCTGTAACCCTCAAGTGGGTGTATTTTAGTATAGCCCTTTTGTCAGGGCAGCCAAAAATTGGGAGGCTCCTCCTTGTCCCTGGATAGAGATGTGCAGGAGGGCCTGTAACCCTCAATTGGGTGTATTTTAGTATAGCCCTTTGGTCAGGGCAGCCAAAAATTGGGAGGTTCAACAATGACCCATGCTTACAGACATGTAGTAGGGCCTGTAACCCTCAAGTGGGTGTATTTTAGTATAGCCCTTTGGTCAGGGCAGCCAAAAATTGGGAGGTTCAACATTGACCCATGCTTACAGAGTTGTAGTAGGGCCTGTAACCCTCAAGTGGGTGTATTTTAGTATAGCCCTTTGGTCAGGGCAGCCAAAAATTGGGAGGTTCAACATTGACCCATGCTTACAGAGTTGTAGTAGGGCCTGTAACCCTCAAGTGGGTGTATTTTAGTATAGCCCTTTGGTCAGGGCAGCCAAAAATTGGGAGGCTCCTCTTTGTCCCTGGATAGAGATGTGCAGGAGGGCCTGTAACCCTCAAGTGGGTGTATTTTAGTATAGCCCTTTTGTCAGGGCAGACAAAAATTGGGAGGCTCCTCTTTGTCCCTGGATAGAGACGTGCAGGAGGGCCTGTTAAGAACTGGGTGTATTGTAGTATAACCCTTTTGTCAGGGCAGCCAAAAATTGGGAGGCTCCTCTTTGTCCCTGGATAGAGACGTGCAGGAGGGCCTGTTAAGAACTGGGTGTATTGTAGTATAGCCCTTTTGTCAGGGCAGCCAAAAATTGGGAGGCTCCTCTTTGTCCCTGGATTGAGACGTGCAGGAGGGCCTGTTAAGAAGAACAGGGTGTATTGTAGTATAGCCCTTTTGTCAGGGCAGCCAAAAATTGGGAGGCTCCTCTTTGTCCCTGGATAGAGACGTGTAGGAGTACCTAAAAACATTTTTCCCATTGAAAAGGCGCGGGTCTCCTGTCATTGTAATGCCCATTCTAACAGAATGGGCTAAAAAATTTACCACTGCGGGTATACCTCAAACAAGAGCCTAACTATTCTAACGCTCATCATGGTGTCACATGAGGAAAAGGAGTAGCA
Source organism: Allobates femoralis (assembly GCA_033576535.1). Classification (NCBI taxonomy): domain Eukaryota; kingdom Metazoa; phylum Chordata; class Amphibia; order Anura; family Aromobatidae; genus Allobates; species Allobates femoralis. The sequence continues at coordinate 24,970 of JARQOC010001366.1, forward strand.
GTCCAGCGATTAGCCAAAGTATGGAAGTGTGTACCCATGGGTGAGTGGAGGTACATGTCAAATTCAAATAACAAAATTAAATTCAGTTGTCATTTGCTGGTGGTGTGGTGAAGTCTGGCCCAATCCAACCCTTGTTCATCTTGATCAGAGTGAGCCTGTCCGCATTTTCAGTTGACAGGCGGGTGCGTTTATCAGTGATGATTCCACCTGCTGCACTGAAAACACGCTCGGATAAAACGCTAGCGGCAGGGCAGGCCAGGACTTCCAAGGCGTAGAGAGCCAATTCATGCCACGTGTCGAGCTTGGAGACCCAATAATTGAAAGGCACCGATGAATCTCGCAGTACAGTTGTTCGATCTGCAAGGTACTCCTTCAGCATCTGCCCGAACTTAGCATTTCTGGTGGCACTACCCCGCACGTCAGGGGCTATGGTACGTGAGGGGCTGAGAAAACTGTCCCACATCGTAAAGACAGTTCCCCTGCCTCTGGCGGATTGGACTTGTGCCCCTCTCGGCCGTATGCCTTGGTTGTCCATCGAATCCTGACCTATGCCGCTAGCGTTTTGTGAGGGAAGGATTTCACAACTTCCGTGACTATGGCCCTCTGGAACTGCAGCATTTTGGCTGACCTCTCCGCCTCAGGAATGAGAGACATAAAGTTCTCCTTGTAGCGTGGGTCTAAGAGTGTTGCCAACCAGTACTGATTGTCGGCCAAGATGTTCTGAACGCGAGGGTCACGAGACAGGCAGCTTACCATAAAGTCAGCCATGTGCGCCAGACTCTTAACAGCCATCACTTCAGTATCCAGACCAACACGATGACTGAACATGCTGTCCTCCTCCTCCTCCTCCTCCTCCTCATCTCCCCTGTCCTCTGGCCAGCCATGCTGAATCGAGGGTATGACTGGTGTGCATGTCATATCCCCAATTTGGCCTGAGAGTTGCTCCATGTCTTCATCCTCCTCCTCCTCCTCGTCATAGTCCTCCACTACACGTTGTGATGACATGAGGCTGGGCTGTGTGTTTTCACCCACACCCACTACAGTTTCTTGCTCTAAGTCATCGCGCTCTGCCTGCAATGCATCCTCTTTTATTTTCAGCAGAGACCGTTTTAGAAGGCAGAGTAGTGGTATGGTGACGCTAATAATGGCGTCATCGCCGCTCACCATCTTGGTGGAGTCCTCAAAGTTTTGGAGGACGGTGCATAGGTCCGACATCCATCTCCACTCCTCAGGTGTTATGTGTGGAGTTTGACCCATTTCCCGACGGCTTAGGTGATGCAGGTAGTCCACAAGTGCCCTCTTCTGCTCACATATCCTGACCAACATGTGCAGCGTTGAATTCCAACGCATGGGGACATCACACACCAGTCTGTGGGCCAGAAGACGCAAACGGCGCTGAAAGCTTGCAAGGCCGGCTGAAGCAGCAGGTGACTTGTGAAAATGTGCAGACAGACGACGAACTTTTACCAGCAGGTCAGACACCTCCGGGTATGACTTCACAAACCTCTGAACCACCAGGTTGAGCACATGGGCCACGCATGGAACATGCGTCAGCTGCCCTCGCCTCAAAGCTGCCACCAGGTTCCGGCCATTGTCACACACGACCTTTCCTGGCTTTAGGTTCAGAGGTGTGAGCCAGTGATCTGCCTGCTGTTTCAGAGCTGTCCACACCTCTTCTGCATTGTGGGGTTTGTCACCTATGCAGACTAGCTTCAGCACAGCCTGTTGCCGCTTTGCAGAGGCAGTGCTGCAGTGCTTCCAGCTTGGGACTGGTGTGGAGGGTACAGTGGATGAGGATGCGCAGGTGGAGGAGGAGGAGGCTGAAGAGCATGACATTCCGGAGCTGTAGAGTGTCGGTGAAACCATGACAGAGGTAGGGCCTGCTATCCTTGGTGTGGGAAGGACGTGTTCCGTCCCTCGGTCAGACTGGGTCCCAGCCTCCACAATATTAATCCAGTGTGCCGTCAAGGAGATGTAGCGGCCTTGCCCACAAGCACTTGTCCACGTGTCAGTGGTTAGGTGGACTTTGGCTGAAACAGCATTGTTCAGGGCACGTGTGATGCTGTTGGACACGTGGTTATGCAATGCGGGGACGGCACATCTGGAGAAATAGTGTCGGCTGGGGACCGAGTAACGTGGGACAGCAGCCGCCATCAGGTCGCGGAATGCGTCCGTCTCCACCAGACGGAAAGGCAACATTTCTAGCGCTATGAGTCGCGAAATGTGAGCATTGAGGACTGTGGCATGTGGGGCATTGGCAGCGTATTTGCGCCTGCGTTCAAAAGTTTGCTGAATGGATAATTGAACGCTGCGCTGGGACAAGGACGTGCTTGATGGTGGTGTAATTTTGTGCTTCAGCAACTTCAGGTGCTGGACCGGAGGCTTGTTCGCGGCCAGCATGGACAGGGGATTGGCTTGCATGCACAACAGCCGAAGACGTAGCAGTGACATCAGCACGCACCGCTCCTCAACTCTGTGGTACTTCCCACAAAGTCGGGTGCTTGGCTGACATGTGCCTGATCATGCTGGTGGTGGTCAGGCTGCTAGTTTTCGTACCCCTGCTGATAGTGTCATGGCAGGTGTGGCAAATGGCCTTTTTAGAGTCTTCTGGAGCCAACTTAAAAAACTCCCACTCAGGAAGACCGAACATTTGCACAGGCACCTTGAGTCGTGTTGTTGTTCCGGGGAACGGTTGCCTGCCTTCTGCCTGCGGACGCAACCCTGCTTCGTACTGGCTGTTGGGATGCTACGCCTCCCTCCCCCTGTGCACTGCTGTCCTCGCTCTGCATATCCTCCTGCCATGTAGGGTCAGCTACTGGATCATCCACCACGTCGTCTTCCTCTTCCGCACCCTGATCCTCCTCCTGACTTCCTGGCAATTGTGTCTCATCATCGACCACCCCTTGTTGAGACACTTTGACAACGTTCTGTTCGTCATAACGCGGCTGCTCAAATATTTGGGCATCTGTACATACCATCTCCTCATGACCCACTTCAAGAGGAGGTGGCGACAGGCCAGATTCTGCGAATGGATACGTGAACAGCTCTTCCGAGTGTCCTAGTGTGGGATCTGAAATGTCCGTGGACGAGTACTCGGCCAGGTGATAGGAAGGAGGATCAGGTTGGGAAATGTGCGGTGCAGTATCACGGCTACTGACAGTTGACCGTGCAGAAGACAGGGTGTTTGTGGAGGTGCCCATCTGACTTGAAGCATTATCCGCTATCCAAGTAACCTGTTGACACTGGTCTTGGTTCAACAGTGGTGTACTGCTGCGGGCCCCAAGAATTTGGGACAGGACATGCGAGCGAGGAGATGTGGCTCTTTGTTGTTGCGAAATGAGTGCTTGCACACGACCTCGGCCTCTGCCTGCACCACCATCACGTCCACTTCCTTGTTCCTTGCCAACGCCCTTGCCAACGCCTTTGCGCATTTTGCCTGTATAGAGCGACAACTGTCTGGTGACTGTGGAGGTCACAGGAAATTAGGATTTTAGTTCCCTAACCTGTATAAACGTATGACGTACAACAGTGTGGTGACTGTTGAGATGACAAGAGTTAGGATTTTAGTTCCCTAACCTGTGTAAACGTATGACGTACAACAGTGTGGTGACTGTTGAGATGACAAGAGTTAGGATTTTAGTTCCCTAACTTGTAGAAACGTATGACGTACAACAGTGTGGTGACTGTTGAGATGACAAGAGTTAGGATTTTAGTTCCCTAACTTGTAGAAACTTTTGACGTACAACAGTGTGGTGACTGTTGAGATGACAAGAGTTAGGATTTTAGTTCCCTAACTTGTAGAAACGTATGACGTACAACAGTGTGGTGACTGTTGACATGACAAGAGTTAGGATTTTAGTTCCCTAACTTGTAGAAACTTATGACGTACAACAGTGTGGTGACTGTTGAGATGACAAGAGTTAGGATTTTAGTTCCCTAACCTGTAGAAACGTATGACGTACAACAGTGTGGTGACTGTTGAGATGACAAGAGTTAGGATTTTACTTCCCTAACCTGTAGAAACGTATGACGTACAACAGTGTGGTGACTGTTGAGATGACAAGAGTTAGGATTTTAGTTCCCTAACCTGTAGAAACGTATGACGTACAACAGTGTGGTGACTGTTGAGATGACAAGAGTTAGGATTTTACTTCCCTAACCTGTAGAAAAGTATGACGTACAACAGTGTGGTGACTGTTGAGATGACAAGAGTTAGGATTTTAGTTCCCTAACCTGTATAAAGGGTATGACGTACAACAGTGTGGTGACTGTTGAGATGACAAGAGTTAGGATTTTACTTCCCTAACCTGTAGAAACGTATGACGTACAACAGTGTGGTGACTGTTGAGATGACAAGAGTTAGGATTTTAGTTCCCTAACCTGTAGAAACGTATGACGTACAACAGTGTGGTGACTGTTGAGATGACAAGAGTTAGGATTTTAGTTCTCTAACCTGTATAAAGGGTATGACGTACAACAGTGTGGTGACTGTTGAGATGACAAGAGTTAGGATTTTAGTTCCCTAACCTGTATAAAGGGTATGACGTACAACAGTGTGGTGACTGTTGAGATGTCAAGAGTTAGGATTTTAGTTCCCTAACTTGTAGAAACTTATGACGTACAACAGTGTGGTGACTGTTGAGATGACAAGAGTTAGGATTTTAGTTCCCTAACTTGTGAGAAACGTATGACGTACAACAGTGTGGTGACTGTTGACATGACAAGAGTTAGGATTTTAGTTCCCTAACTTGTAGAAACTTATGACGTACAACAGTGTGGTGACTGTTGAGATGACAAGAGTTAGGATTTTAGTTCCCTAACCTGTAGAAACGTATGACGTACAACAGTGTGGTGACTGTTGAGATGACAAGAGTTAGGATTTTACTTCCCTAACCTGTATAAACGTATGACGTACAACAGTGTGGTGACTGTTGAGATGACAAGAGTTAGGATTTTAGTTCCCTAACCTGTATAAAGGGTATGACGTACAACAGTGTGGTGACTGTTGAGATGACAAGAGTTAGGATTTTAGTTCCCTAACTTGTAGAAACTTATGACGTACAACAGTGTGGTGACTGTTGAGATGACAAGAGTTAGGATTTTAGTTCCCTAACCTGTAGAAACGTATGACGTACAACAGTGTGGTGACTGTTGAGATGACAAGAGTTAGGATTTTACTTCCCTAACCTGTAGAAACGTATGACGTACAACAGTGTGGTGACTGTTGAGATGACAAGAGTTAGGATTTTAGTTCCCTAACTTGTAGAAACGTATGACGTACAACAGTGTGGTGACTGTTGAGATGACAAGAGTTAGGATTTTAGTTCCCTAACTTGTAGAAACCTATGACGTACAACAGTGTGGTGACTGTTGAGATGACAAGAGTTAGGATTTTAGTTCCCTAACCTGTAGAAACGTATGACGTACAACAGTGTGGTGACTGTTGAGATGACAAGAGTTAGGATTTTACTTCCCTAACCTGTAGAAACGTAGGACGTACAACAGTGTGGTGACTGTTGAGATGACAAGAGTTAGGATTTTAGTTCCCTAACTTGTAGAAACTTATGACGTACAACAGTGTGGTGACTGTTGAGATGACAAGAGTTAGGATTTTAGTTCCCTAACCTGTAGAAACGTATGACGTACAACAGTGTGGTGACTGTTGAGATGACAAGAGTTAGGATTTTACTTCCCTAACCTGTAGAAACGTATGACGTACAACAGTGTGGTGACTGTTGAGATGACAAGAGTTAGGATTTTAGTTCCCTAACCTGTAGAAACGTATGACGTACAACAGTGTGGTGACTGTTGAGATGACAAGAGTTAGGATTTTAGTTCCCTAACTTGTAGAAACTTATGACGTACAACAGTGTGGTGACTGTTGAGATGACAAGAGTTAGGATTTTACTTCCCTAACCTGTAGAAACGTATGACGTACAACAGTGTGGTGACTGTTGAGATGACAAGAGTTAGGATTTTAGTTCCCTAACCTGTAGAAAACGTATGACGTACAACAGTGTGGTGACTGTTGAGATGACAAGAGTTAGGATTTTAGTTCCCTAACTTGTAGAAACTTATGACGTACAACAGTGTGGTGACTGTTGAGATGACAAGAGTTAGGATTTTAGTTCCCTAACCTGTAGAAACGTATGACGTACAACAGTGTGGTGACTGTTGAGATGACAAGAGTTAGGATTTTACTTCCCTAACCCTTCAAGGTGCTGACATGCTGGTTCCCCCTTTTGGGACTTTTGTATAGGATACATTAGTAAAGGTCGTTTTAATTACAGCAAGGCTTTGTTTACCAGCCCTTTTTGGGCCCTTAAAAGGCAATGCAGCATGGAACTCTCATTGAGTCACCCCTAAGACTTCCATGGGTTTTAATGAGGTCTCCCCTCCCGCCCCTGACCAAGGGGTCCCCCACTGCTTAGCTTCAACAGTGTGTCAAGGGAGCACAATGGTTTTCAAAGGTGCTGACTGCTGGCTTTCCCCTGTGTGGGGCTTTTGTTATTCGCATTTGTAAAAGTCAGTTTTTAAATTTCAGTCAAGGTTCTACTCTTTCACCCCTTTTGGGCCCTTTTAAAAGTCAATGCAGCCATGGATCCCTTGAGTCACCCATAAGGGCTTCCTTGGGTCTCTCATGATGTCTCCCATCAGCCCGTACCCGGCTCTCATGCTTAGCCTAAAGAGTCTGTCAAAGAGATGCAAAGGGTTTACAAAGGTGTGACATGCTGGCTTCCCATCTGTGGGACTTTTATATAGGCATACTTTGTAAAAGTATTTTAATTTAAATAAGGCTTCTCTCTTACCAGCCCTTTGGCCGTCAAAGGAAATGCGCCCTGGACTCCCATTGGGGCACCCCGAGACTTTTACGATCTCCAGAGGTCTCCCTCCACCCTTTACCAAGGGTCCCCCTGCTTAGCTTCAAAAGTCCGTCAAGGATGAAAAAGGGTTTACAATGGCTGCTGAAAAAGCTGGCTTCCCCTCTGTGGGGCTTTTCTAAGGGAACTTTTTAAAAACAGTTTTAATTACAGTCAATGGCTCTACTTCTTTTCCCCGCCCCTTTTGGGGTGAAAGTAATGCAGCATTTTTCCCCAAATACATTCCCATTGGGTCACCCATAGGACTCCTATTGGGGCTTATGAAGTCCCAACCAGCTTGACCCAAAGGGTCTCACTGCTTATTTCAAAAGTCTGTCAAGGGGATCAAATGGGTTTACAAAGGCTGCGAATGCTGGCTCCCATCTGTGGACTTTTTCATAGGTCATTTGAAAAGTCAGTTTTAATTACAGCCCAAAGGCTTCTAATTTACCAGCCCCCTTTGGGCCCGTCAAAAGTCAATGCAGTAATGGACTCCATTTATTTCCCCCCCAAGAGATTCTATTGGGGCCTATAAGGGGGTTCCCTCCAGCCTGTGACCAAGGTCTCATGCTAGGAAAGAGTTGTAAGGGCATGCACAATGGGTTTCTGGCTGTGCATGCGGCTTCCCTCTGTGGGTTTTTTATAGCCCTAATTAAAAAGTCAGTTTTTTAATTTCAGTCAATGGCTTCTACCACCAGCCCTTTTGGGCCGTCAAAAGTCGTGCAGCAGGACTCCCATTGGGTCACCCATAGGATTCCATTTGGTTCTCATGAGGTCTCCATCCAGCGGTGACCAAAAGGGTTCACTGCTTTGCTTAAAGAGTCTGTCAAGGGCATTTCACAATGGGTTTTCAATGGCTGCTGAAGTGGCTTCCCCTCTGGGGACGTTTTAAGGCATACTTAGTAAAAGCCATTTTAAACAGTCAATGGCTTCTACTCTTACCCGCCTTTGGCCTTTTGAATGTCAATACAGCCATGGGGTTCCCCTTGAGTCCCAAAAATAGAGATTCTTTGGTCTCTCATGGGTTCCCCCTCCGCCCTGACCAAAGGGCCCCAATCCTTAGCTTAAGGTTGTCAAGAGCATGCACAATGGGGTTTTCAAAGGCTGCTGACTGTGGTTCTCTCGTGGACTTTTGTATAGGCTACATTAGTAAAAAATCAGTTTTAATTAATTTAATTGTTCTATTTACCCGCCCTTTGGCGTCAAAATAATAAGCCATGGACTTCTTGAGTTCCCCCTTGATTCACCCCAAAAATACTTTATTGGGTCTCTATGAGGTCTCCCACCATGCGTGACCAAAGGGTTCAAGCTTAGCTTCAAGAGTCTGTAAGGCCCTGCACAAGGGTTTACAATGGCTGCTGAATGCTAGTTCCCCCTTTGGGGCTTTTGTATGCAAAAATTAGTAAAAGTCAGTTTTAATTACGTCTGGCTTCTTCTCTTACCCCGCCCTTTGGCCCGTCAAAAGTCAAGCAGCCATAGATCCTTGAGATTTCCCCTTTTATTCACCCCTAGGACTTTTATTGGGCTTATGAGGTCCCCCATCCGCGCGTGACCAAGGGTCTCAATGTTAGCTTCAAAGGGCGTCAAGGGGTGCACAATGGGTTTACAAGGCTGCTACATGTAGCTTCCCCTCTTTGGGACTTTTGTTTAGAACATTGTAAAATCAGTTTTTTAATAAATCAATGGTTTACCTTTTCCCGCCCTTTGGCCTGTCAAAAATCAACGCGCCTAGACTTTCCCCTTGAATTCCATTATTCACCCATAGAGATTCTATTGGGGCTCTCATGAGGCTCCATCCGCCCTGACCCAAAGGGTCTCACTCCTTAGCTTCAAGAGTCTGTCAAGAGCATGCACAATGGGTTTACAATGGCTGCTGACATGCCCGGCTTCTCATTGTGGAACATTTGTATAGGATACATTAGTAAAGTCAGTTTTAATTACAGTCAATGGCTTCTACTCTTACCCGCCTTTTTGGGCCCGTCAAAGTCAATACAGCCATGGAATCTCATTGAGGATTCCCATTGATTCACCCATAGATACTTCTATTTGGGGCTCTCATGAGGTCTCCCATCCAGCGCCGTACAAGGCTCTCAATGTTAGGCTTCAAAAGTCTGTCAAGGGCATGCACAATGGGTTTACAATGGATGCTGACATGCTAGCTTCCCATTTTGGGACTTTTGTATAGGCATAATTAGTAAAAGTCAGTTTTTAATTACAGTCAATGGCTTCTACTCTTACCAGCCTTTGGCCTGTCAAGTCAACGCAGCCATAGGGCTCCCATTGAGTTTCCATTGGGTCACCCATAGAGACTTCATTGGGTTCTCATAGCTCCCATCCAGCCGTGACCAGGCTCTCACTGCTTAGCTTCAAGAGTTCTGTCAACAGCATGCACAATGGGTTTACAATGGCTGCTGACATGCTGGCTTCCCATCTGTGGGACTTTTGCATAGGCATACATTAGTAAAAGTCAGTTTTAATTACAGTCAATGGCTTCTATCTTACCAGCCCTTTGGCCTGTCAAAAGGCAATGCAGCCATGGACTTCCATTGAGGGTTCCATTGGGGTCACCATAGAGACTTTTATTGGGTTCTCATGAGGCTCCCCTCCAGTCCCTGACCAAAGGCTCTCACTGTTAACTTCAAAAGTCTTCAAAGGCTGCACAAGGGTTTACAAGGTGTGACATGCTGGCTTCCCATCTGTGGGGCTTTTGTAAGCTACTTAGTAAAAAAACAGTTTTAATTACATCAATGGCTTCTACTTTACCAGCCCTTTGGCTGTCAAAAGTAAGCAGCCCTGACTCCCTTGATTACCCCTAGGATTCTATTGAGTCTTCATGGGTCTCCCCTCCGCCCGTGACCAAAGGGTCTCATGTTAGTTCAAAAGTCTGTAAAGACATGCACAATGGGTTTACAATGGGTTGACAGCTGGCCCTCATCTGTTTGGAACTTTTGTATAGGCATACATTTTAAAAATCAGTTTTGTTTCGCAATGGCTTCTACTCTTCCAGCCCTTTGGCTGTCAAAAGTCAATGCAGCCCTGGGTCCCTTGAGATTCCCTTGGGTACCCCCACAGATTCCCTTGGGTCTCTCATGGCTCTCCCATCCAGCTTTTGAACAGGCTCTCACTGCTTTGCTACAGAGTTGCAAGAGCTGTACAATGGGTTTAAAAGGCTGCTGACAGCGGGTTCCCCTCGAGGGGCTTTTGCATAGGCATACATTAGTAAAAGTCGTTTTAAATTTCAGTCAATGGGTTTACTTTACCCGCCCCCTTGGCCCCTCAAAAGTCAAAGCACCCCGGACTCCCATGGGTCCCATAGAGACTTCATTGGGTCTCTCAGAGGTTCCCCTCCAGCCCCCGACCAAGGATCTCACTGCTTAGCTTCAAGAGTCTGCAAAAGGGGATGCGCAATGGGTTTACAATGGCTGCTGACATGCTGGCTTCCATCTGTGGGATTTTGTATAGGATCATTAGTAAAAATCAGTTTTTAAATTTCAGTCAATGGCTTTACTCTTACCCGCCCCTTTGGCCTGTCAAAAGTAAAAAGCAGCCCTGGACCCCATTGAGATTCCCAAATTTATTCACCCCTAGAGATTCTATTGGGGTTTCGAGGTTCCCCTCGGCCTTTTCAAGGCTCTCACGCTTTGCTTAAATAGTATGTCAAGGGCAGCACAATGGGTTTACTGGCTATGACTGTGGTTCCCATCTGGGGATTTTTTTAGGATACATTTGTAAAGTCAATTTTTAAAACGTCAAATTTTTCCACTCTTACCCGCCCTTTTTCCTGTCATAAGTCAATGCAGATGGACTCCCCTTGGATTCCCATTTGGTTACCATAGAACTTCTATTGGGTCTTCATGAGGTCCCATCCCGCCCCGGGCCAAGGTTCACTGCTTAGGTAAGAGTTGTCAAAGGGCATGCCAATGGGTTTACAAAGGGTGCTGACATGTGGCTTCCATCTGTGGGCGTTTGTATAGGCATTTCCCTTTAAAGTCAGTTTTTAATTACAGTAATGGCTTTCTCTTACCCGCCCTTTGGCCCGTAAAAGTAAAACAGCCCTGGACTCCCCTTGAGTCACCATAGAGACTTCCCTTGGGTTTTCTGAGGTCTCCCCTCCAGCCCTGACCCAAAGGCTCCCTGCTTAGCTTAAGAGTTGTCAAGGGGATGCACAATGGGTTTACAATGGCTGCGAGTTGCTGGCTTTCTCTGTGGAACTTTTGTTAGGCATACATTGTAAAGTCAGTTTTAATACAGTCAATGGGTTTACTTTACCAGCAGTTTGGCTGTCAAAAAATCAATGCAGCCATGGCTCCCATTTAGATTCCCCTTTATTACCCCTAGAGCTTCTATAGGGTCTTCATGAGGGCTCCCCTCCCGCCCTTTATCAAGGCTTCATGCTTAGCTTAAAGGTCTTCAACGACATGCACAATGGGTTTACAATGGCTGCTGACATGCTGGTTCCCCTCTGTGGGGCTTTTCTATAGGCATACATTAGTAAAAAAACAGTTTTAAATTTCGTTAATGGCTTTACTCTTACCAGCCCCTTTTGGCTGTAAAAGTCAATACAGCCCTGGATTCCATTGAGATTCCATTGGTCACACATAGAGACTTCTATTGGTTCTCATGGGTCTCCATCCGTCCTGACCAGTTTCATGCTTTTAATTAAAGGGCGTAAAGGGGATGCACAATGGGTTTACTGGCTGCTGCATGCGGCTTCCCATTGTGGGACTTTTTATAGGCATACTTTGTAAAAGTCGTTTTAAATTCAGTCAATGGCTTCTATTTACAGCCTTTGGGCCCGTCAAAAAATCAAAGCAGCCATAGACTCCATTTATTACCCCCTAGAGACTTTTGGGGGCTTCATGAGATCTCCCCTCCCGCCCCCGACCAAGGCTCCCACTGCTTTGTTCAAGAGTCGTCAAGAGTTTCACAATGGGGGTTTTCAATGGGTGCTGACAGGGCTTCCCCTCTGTGGGGTTTTGTATAGGCATACATTGTAAAAGTAGTTTTAATTACAGTCAATGGCTTCTACTCTTACTGCCCTTTGGCCCGTCAAAGTAATGCAGCCCTGGCTCCCATTGAGATTCCCCTTGGGTAACCATACAGACTTCCATTGGGTTCTCATGAGTCTCCCATCCCGCCCCTGACCCAAAGGGTCTCATGTTAGCTTCAAAAGTTGTCAAAGACATGAACAAAGGGTTTAAATGGTGCTGACATGGGTTCCCCTCTGTGGGACTTTTGCATAGGGTACATTTGGGAAAAATCAGTTTTAATTACAGTCAATGGCTTCTCTCTTACCCGCCCCTTTTGGGCCCGTAAAATCAATGCAGCCATGGACTCCATTGAGTACCTATAAAACTTCCATTGGGTCTCCATGAGGTCTCCCCTCCACCCCAGCCCAACTTCAAGCTTTTTTCAAGGTTGTCAAGGGGCCCACACAAGGGTTTACAATGGCTGCTGACATGTGGGTTCCCATCTGTGGGACTTTTGTATAGGATAATTTGTAAAAGTAGTTTTAATTACAGTCAAAGGCTTTACTTTAAGCCTTTGGCGTCAAAAGTCAATGCACCTAGACTCCCATGATTCACCCCTAGAGATTTTATGGGGGCTTCAGAGGTCTCCTCCGCCCGTGACCAAGGTCTCAGCTTAGCTTCAAGGTCTGTCAAGGCATGCAAAATGGGTTTTCAATGGCTGTGACACGTGGTTTTCATCTGTGGAACTTTTGTATAGGCTAATTAGTTAAAAAAACAGTTTTTTTCGTCAATGGCTTCTACTTTACCAGCCCCTTTTGGGCCCGTAAAAGTCAATGCAGCATGGACCCCATTGGATTCCCTTTGGGGCACCCCTACAGACTTCCATTGGGGCTCTCATGAGGGTTCCCCTCCCGCCCCGACCAAAACTTCACTGCTTTTTCAAAAGTCTGTCAAGGGCTGCACAATGGGTTTACAATGCTGTGAAAAGCTGGCTTCCCATCTGTGGGGTTTTGTATAGGCTAATTAGTAAAAAACGTTTTAAATTTCAGTCAATCGCTTCTTACTCTCCAGCTTTGGCCTGTCAAAAATAATCAGCCCCAGCTTCCCCGGGTCACCCATGAGACTTCTTGGGTTCTTCATGAGGTCTCCCATCCGCCCCCGACCAAGGGTTCACTGCTTAGCTTCAAGAGTCTGTCAAGGGCTGCACAATGGGTTTTAAATGGCTGCTGAATGCGGCTTCCTTGTGGGACTTTTGTATAGGGATACTTAGTAAAAATCAGTTTTAAATTTCAGTCAATGGCTTTACTCTTCCAGCCCTTTTGGCCCGTCAAAAGTAATGCAGCCATGACCCCATTTATTCACCCCTAGAGACTTCATTGGGTTTTCTGGATTCCCCTCCCGCCCGTGACAAGGCTCTCACTGCTTAGCCCTTTCAAAGAGCGCAAGAGCATGCACAAAGGGTTTACAATGGCTGTGACTGCTGGCTTCCCATCTGTGGGACTTTTTTATAGGCATACATTGTAAAGTCAGTTTTTTTACAGTCAAGGCTTCTACTCTTACCAGCCTTTGGCCCGTCAAAAGTCTGCGCATGGATCCATTGAGATTCCCTTGGGTTTAATACAGACTTCCCTTGGGTCTCTATGAGTTCCCTCCAGCCGTGACCAAGGCTTACTGCTTAGCTTCGAGTCTTTTCGACTCACAAAGGGTTTAAATGGCTGCTGACTGTGGTTCCCATCTGTGGGACTTTTGCTAGGCAAACATGGTAAAAACAGTTTTTAAATTAAATCAATGGCCCCTACTCTTACCAGCCCTTTGGCCTGTCAAAAGTCAATGCAGCCAGGACTCCCCTTGGTCACTATAGAGACTTCCCCTTGGGTCTCTATGAGGTCTCCCCTCCCGCCCTGACCCAAAGGGTCTCACTGCTTAGTTTAAAAAGTCTGTCGGCATGCACAATGGGGTTTACAAAAGGGGGGTGACATGCTGGCTTCCCATCTGTGGGACTTTTGTATAGGCCTACCCTTTGTAAAAAATCGTTTTTAAATTTCAGTCAATGGCTTCTACTTTACCAGCCTTTGGCCTGTCAAAAGTCAATGCAGCCCAGACTCCCCTTGAGTTCCCCCTAGGACTTCTATGGGGCTCCCATCCAGCCCTGCCAAGGTCTCATGCTTTGCTTCAAGAGTTGTCAAGGGCAGCACAATGGGTTTACAATGGCTGCTGACATGCTGGCTTCCCCTCTTTTGAACATTTCATAGGCTAATTAGTAAAAGTCGTTTTAATTAAGTCAAAGGCTTTACTCTTACCAGCCCCCTTTTGGCCTGTCAAAAGTCAATGCAGCCAGACTCCCTTGAGATTCCCATTGGGTCACCCATTGAATTCTATGGGGGCTCTCATGGATTCCTCCAGCCCCTGACCAAGGTTCACTGCTTAGCTTCAAGAGTCTGTCAAGGGATCACTGGGTTTCCCCAAAGGCTGCTGATTGTTCTTTCCCTCGTGGGATTTTGATAGGCATACATTAGAAAAAGTCAGTTTTTTTCGTCAAGGCTTTTATCTTTTCCCGCCCCTTTTGGGCCCGTCAAAAGTCAAAGCAGCACGGACTCCCCTTGGTTTCCCCAAGGGTCACCCATAGAGATTTTTATGGGGTCTTCATGAGGTTCCCCTCCAGCCCCTGCCCAAGGCTCTCACTGCTTAGTTTCAAAAGTCTGTCAAGGGGATGCACAATGGGTTTAAATGGTGTGATTTTTTGTTCCCATCTGTTGGGCCTTTTTTATAGGATAATTAGTAAAAGTTAGTTTTAATTACAGTCAATTGCTTTACTTTACCAGCACTTTGGGTGTCAAAAGCCAAAGCAGCCATGGACTCCATTGAGATTCCCTTGAGTCACCCATAGAGACTTCCCTTGGGGGTTTTCATGAGGTCTCCCCTCAGCCCCTTTACAAGGCTCTAACTGCTTTGCTTTTAAGAGTCTGTCAAGGGATGCCCAAGGGTTTACAATGGGTGCTGACATGCGGCTTCTCATCTGTGGGACCTTTTTTTAGACATACTTTTTAAAAATTAGTTTTAATTACAGTCAATGGGTTACTTTACCAGCCCCTTTTGCCCGTCAAAAGCAATGCAGCCCCGGACTCCCATTGGGTCCCATAGAGACTTTTATTGGGGCTCTCATAGGTCTCCATCCAGCCCTGACCAAGGTCTCACTGTTTGCTTAAGAGTTGTCAAGGGATGCACAATGGTTTTACAATGGTGCTGACTGTGGCTTCTCATCTTTTGGACTTTTTATAGGGTACATTGTAAAAGTTAGTTTTAAAAAAAGCAATGGCGTCTATCTTCCGCCCTTTAGCTTCAAAAATCAATGAGCCCCGGACTCCCATTGAGTAACCATAGAGATTTATGGGGTCTCTTATAAAGGTCCCATCCAGCCCTGACCCAAGGGTCTACTGTTAGCTTCAAGAGTCTATCAAGGGATGACAAAGGGTTTACAATGGCTGCGACATGTGGTTCCTATTGGGGGACTTTTTATAGGCATACATTTGTAATGTTAGTTTAATTACAGTCAAAGGCGTCTACTCTTACCAGCCCTTTGCCTGTCAAAAGTCATGCAGCCACAGACTCCCATTGGTTCCCCTTGGGTCACCCATAGAAACTTCTTGAGGCTTCATGAGGGTTCCCCTCCAGCCCTGTACAAGGATCTCACGCTTTGCTTAAAAGTCTGTCAAGGGCATGCCAATGGGTTTTCAATGGCGGGGACTGTGGTTCCCTCTGTGGGAACTTTTTTATAGGCATACATTAGTAAAATCAGTTTTAATTTAAAATCAAGGCTTTTATTCTTCCAGCCCTTTGGGCCCGTCAAAAATCAATGCAGCTGGATCCCCTTGAGATTCCCCTTGATTCCCCATAGAGACTTCTATTGGGGCTCTTGAGGTTTCCCCTGAGCCCTTGATCAAAGGGTTCCTGTTAGCTTTGTTTCAGGGATGCACAAGGGTTTCAATGGTACTGCAGCTGGCTTCCCCTCTGTGGGATTTTTTTTAGGCATAATTAGTAAAAGTCCCAATTTAATTACAGTAATTTTCTTCCACCTTACCCGCCCTTTGGGCCCGTCATAAGTCAATGCAGCCCCGGGCTCCCATTGAGATTCCCTTTTTGGGTTTCCATAACATTTATTGGGTCTCTCTGAGGTTCCCATCCAGCCCTTGATAAAGGGTCTCATGCTTAGTTAAAAAGTCTGTCCAAGACATGCCAATGGGGTTTTCAATGGCGTGACTGCTGGTTCCCATTGTGGGACTTTTCTATAGGATACATTAGTAAAAGTCGTTTTAATTACAGTTAATGGTTCTTCTTACCAGCCTTTGGCTGTCAAAAGTCAATGCAGCCATTTTGACTCCCTTGATTCACCCATAGGGCTTTATTGGGTCTCTCATGAGATCCTCCCACCAGCCCGTGACCAAAGGTCTCCTGCTTAGCTTCAAGAGTCTGTCAGAGCATGCACAATGGGTTTTACAATGGGTGCTGACATGCTGGCTTCCCCTCTGTGGGGGCTTTTGTATAGGATAATTAGTAAAAATCAGTTTTAATTACAGTCAATGGGGTTCTACTCTTTTCCGCCTTTGGCTGTCAAAAGTCAAAGCAGCCATGGGCTCCCATTTTAGATTCCCCTTGGGTCCCCATAAGATTCCCTTGGGTCTCTCATGACTCTCCATCAGCCCCTGACAAGGGTCTCACTGCTTAGCTTCAAGAGTCTGTAAGGCATGCACAAGGGTTTACAATGGTGCTGAATGTGGCTTCCCATCTGTGGGGTTTTGTATAGGCATACATTAGTAAAAATAGTTTTAAATTTCAGTCAATGGTTCTATTTACCAGCCCTTTGGCCCGTCCCAAAAAAATCAAAGCAGCCCTAGACTCCATAGATTCCCATAGAGACTTTATTGGGTCTTATGAGGTCTCCCATCCAGCGTGACAAGGCTCTCATGCTTGCTTAAGAGTCTGTCAAGAGTGCACAATGGGGTTTTCAATGGCTGTGACACGTGGTTTCTCCTGGGCTTTTGTATAGGCATACATTAGTAAAAGTCAGTTTTAGTTACAGTCAATGGCTTCTCTCTTACCAGCCTTTTCGTCAAAAATCTGCAGCCTGGACTCCCCTTGAGATTCCCCTTGGGTACCCCTACAGACTTCCCTTTGGGGCTCTCAGAGCTCTCCATCAGCCCCGTGAACAAGGTCTCACTGCTTAGCTTCAAGAGTCTGTCAAAAGCATGACAATGGGTTTTCAAGGGTGTGACAGCTGGCTTTTTCCCTCTGTGGGGCTTTTGCATAAGCTAATTAGTAAAAGTCAGTTTTTTACTTTCAATGGCTTCTTATCTACCCGCCCTTTGGCCTGTCAAAAGTCAATACAGCATGGATTCCCCTTTAGTCACAATAGAGTTTTTGGGTCTCATGAGGGCTCCCCTCCGTCCGTGACAAGGCTCTCCTGCTTAAATTCAAATCTGTTCCCCCAAAGGCATGCCAATGGGTTTAAATGGCTGGACATGCTGGTTCCATTGTGGGACTTTTGTATAGGGCATACATTAGTAAAAAATCAGTTTTAATTACAGTCAAAAGGCTTCTACTCTTACAGCCCCTTTTGGCCCGTCAAAAGTCAATGCACCACAGACTCCATTGGGCACCCATAGAGATTCTTGGGGTTTCATGAGGTCTCCCATCAGCCCCGTGACCAAGGCTCTCATGCTTTCTTCAAGAGTCTGTCAAGGGCATGAAAAATGGGGTTTTAAATGGCTGTGAATGTTTTTTTTTCCATCTGTGGGACTTTTCTATGGCATACATTAGTAAAAGTTTGTTTTAAATTCAGTCATGGCGTTTTCTCTTACCGTCCTTTAGCCCGTCAAAAATTTAATTCGCCACAGTCCCATTGAGATTCATTGGGTCACCCCCAGATTCTTCTATGGGGGCTCTCATGAGGTCTCCCATCCAGCCTGCCCAAGCTCTCACTTTACTTC
>JARQOC010001367.1:0-42780 GCA_033576535.1 Allobates femoralis
GCACACCTTGTGCTTTTTGATACTCCAGTAATGTTGCAGCTCTGAAATATGGCAAAACTGGTGGCAAATGGCATCTTGGCAGCTTCATGTTGATTTTCCTTACTTCAAGGGAAGTTATTTTGCGCCTTTTTTGCCCAAAACGCTACTTGCGACCCTGTTGGCTATTTTCCCTAAAACGCTTGATTGTTCGGTGATCATGTTTCAAAAGTTTGACAATTTCAAGACTGCTGCATTCCTCTGCAAGACATCTCACAATTTTGGACTTTTCAGAGCCCGTCAAATCTCTCTTCTGACCCATTTTGCCTAAGGAAAGGCATTTGCCTAATAATTAAGCACATCTATATAGGGTGTTGATGTCATTACACCACACCCTCCTCATTATAGAGATGCACATCACCTGATTTACTTAATTAGTAGTTGGCTCTCAGGCCTACGCTGTGTTCCAAATTATTATGCAAATTGGTTTTAAGTGTCATAGGGTTTTATTTTAATTTTTTTCAATGAAACCCATTAATGATATTGTGTCTCAGGGTTCTTTGGATCATTGAAATTAATCTCAGATATCTGTGATAATTAGTTTGGCAGGTGAGCCCAATAAAAGGAAAACTGGGTGTTCCACAATATTACGCAGGCCAAAGTTTTCAAGTAACATGGGAAAGAAAAAGGATGTCTCTGTTGCCGAAAAGCAACAAATAGTGCAATGCCTTGGACAAGGGATGAAAACATTTGATATTGCATGAAAACTTAAGCGTGATCATCGTATTGTGTAGAGATTTGTGGATGATTCTGAGCACAGATGTGTTCGTGCAGATAAAGGCAGAATGAGGAAGGTTTCTGCCAGGCAAGTTCATCAGATTAAAAGAGCAGCTGCTAAAAAGGCCTTACAAACCAACAAACAGATATTTTAAGCTGCTGGTGCCTCTGGAGTCCCTCGAACCTCAAGCTGTAGGATCCTTCAAAGGCTTGCTGTGGTGCATAAACCTACTATTCGGCCACCCCTAAACAGTGCTCACAAACAAAAACAGTTGCAGTGGGTCCAGATATACATGAAGACTAATTTTCAAACAGTCTTGTTTACTGATGAGTGCCGAGCAACCCTGGATGGTCCAGATGTATAGAGTAGTGGATGGTTGGTGGATGCCACCATGTCCCAACAAGGCTGCGACGTCAGCAAGGAGGTGGAGGAATCATATTTTGGGCTGGAATCATTGGGGAACAGCTGGTAGGCCCCTTTAAGTTTCCTGAAGGTGTGAAAATTACCTCTGCAACGTATATAGAGTTTCAAATTGAGAACTTTCTTCCATGGTACAAAAAGCAAAAACGTGCCCTTAGGAGCAAAATCATCCTCATGCATGTCAATGCACCATCTCATGCTACAAAGAATACCTCTGTGCCATTGGCTGCTATGGGCATAAAAGGAGATAAACTCATGGTGTGGCTACCATCTTCCCCTGAACTCAACCCTATAGAGAACCTTAGGAGTATAATCAAGCAAAAGATCTATGAGGGTGGGAGGCAGTTCACATCAAAACAGCAGCTCTGGGAGGCTATTCTGACATCATCCAAAGAAATACAAGCAGAAACTCTCCAGAAACTCACAATATCAATGGATGCTAGAATTGTGAAGGTGATATCAAAGTAGGGTTTCAATGTTAACATGTAACTTGGCCTGTAAGGATGTTTTGGAGTTAAATAGCTTTTTATTTCAGTGAATGTGACCTGTTAATGCTGCAAATTCAACAAATGAGCATTTTCAGTTCTTTCAAACATATCAAATGTTTACAAACTCTACTGTGCATAATAATTTGGAACAGTGCTTTTAGAGTTGTTTTAATTTTAAATATTATACTGTTATCCTAGGGAGATTTCTTCAATAAAATTTGATGTATACTCTAACAGGTGATGACTTTTATTACACTGACTGTCATTTGCACCAACCATTTAGAAAAATCAGAGAAAAAGAACATTTCCATAATAATTTGGAACACAGTGTATACAGCTTGGAGTAGGACAACATGTATAAAAAGTATCATGTGATCAAAATACTCATTTGCCTAATAATTCTGCACACAGTGTATAAACACGGATGGCTATCATTCCGGAACCAGTGTCCAATTATTGATTGAAAGAACATAAAAAAATGAAAATGTTATACAAAATATATAAAAAATTATTATAAAATTATTAGTCTAATAGTATACCTTAAAATTATACTTAAATTAGCATAATATTCTGTCCAGAACCTTACCAATTTACACATATATATATATATATATATATATATATACCGTATATACTCGTGTATAAGCCGACCCGTGTATAAGCCGACCCCCCTACTTTTGCCCCCAAAACCTGGGAAAACCTATTGACTCGTGTATAAGCCGAGGGTGGACCCCAGCACAGGTATACAGCCCCCAGCAGTGTGGTATACAGCAGCCCCAGAGGTATACAGCAGCAGCCCCAGTGGTAGTATACAGCAGCAGCCCCAGTGGTAGTATACAGCAGCAGCCCCAGTGGTATATACAGCAGCAGCTCCAGTAGTAATATACAGCAGCCCCAGAGGTATATACAGCAGCCCCAGTGGTATTATACAGCATCCCCAGAGGTAGTATACAGCAGCCCCAGAGGTAGTATACAGCAGCCCCAGTGGTAGTATACAGCAGCCCCAGTGGTAGTATACAGCAGCCCCAGAGGTAGTATACAGCCCCAGTGGTAGTATACAGCAGCCCCAGAGGTAGTATACAGCAGCCTCAGAGGTATATACAGCCCCAGTGGTAGTATACAGCAGCCCCAGAGGTATATACAGCCCCAGTGGTAGCATCCAGCAGCCCCTGAGGTATATACAGCCCCAGTGGTAGTATCCAGCAGCCCCAGAGGTATATACAGCCCCAGTGGTAGTATCCAGCAGCCCCAGAGGTATATACAGCCCCAGTGGTAGTATACAGCAGCCCCAGAGGTATATACAGCCCCAGTGGTAGTATACAGCAGCCCCAGAAGTATATACAGCCCCAGTGTAGTATACAGCAGCCCCAGAGGTATATACAGCCCCAGTGGTAGCATCCAGCAGCCCCAGAGGTATATACAGCCCCAGTGGTAGTATCCAGCAGCCCCACAGGTATATACAGCCCCAGTGGTAGTATCCAGCAGCCCCAGAGGTATATACAGCCCCAGTGGTAGTATACAGCAGCCCCAGAGGTATATACAGCCCCAGTGGTAGTATACAGCAGCCCCAGAAGTATATACAGCCCCAGTGTAGTATACAGAAGCCCCAGAGGTATATACAGCCCCAGTGGTAGTATACAGCAGCCCCAGAGGTATATACAGCCCCAGTGGTAGTATCCAGCAGCCCCAGAGGTATATACAGCCCCAGTGTAGTATACGGCAGCCCCAGAGGTATATACAGCCCCAGTGGTAGTATACAGCAGCCCCAGAGGTATATACAGCCCCAGTGGTAGTATCCAGCAGCCCCAGAGGTATATACAGCCCCAGTGGTAGTATACAGCAGCCCCACAGGTATATACAGCCCCAGTGGTAGTATACAGCAGCCCCAGAGGTATATACAGCCCCAGTGTAGTATACAGCAGCCCCAGAGGTATATACAGCCCCAGTGGTAGTATACAGCAGCCCCACAGGTATATACAGCCCCAGTGGTAGTATCCAGCAGCCCCAGAGGTATATACAGCCCCAGTGTAGTATACAGCCCCCCCTCCTCCTTATCATGTCCCCCCCCGGGCTGCGGCAGCTGTCAAAACAACAAACACTTTATACATCACCTTCCGGCGCAGCTACTCCGCTCCTCCGGTCCTCCGCTCCTCCGCTCGCCGGCTTCTTCTTGTGCCGACTTCAGTGACCGCGCGCAGGAAATGACGTCATCTCCTGCGCCCGATCACATGACACCGGCACAAGCAGGAAGAAGAAGCCGGCGAGCGGAGGAGCGGAGGACCGGAGGACCGGAGGAGCGGAGTAGCTGCGCCGGAAGGTGATGTATAAAGTGTTTGTTATTTTGACAGCTGCCGCAGCCTGGGGGGGGACATGATAAGGGGGGGGGCTGTTTATTACTCTGGGGGACCCATATTAAGGAGGGGGGGCTGTGTAGTGCAATATGCACGGCATCCCCCCGCCGCTGATGGACGGGGGGATGCCGTGCATATTCATTGCACTAATGAGGCGGCCCCACGTGACCGCCTGCGGTCACTGCGGCCCCCTCCTGCCTCCTCCAGCCCCCGGTCACAGCCCCCCCCCACAGCATACCGTATGACCCGTGTATAAGCCGAGGGGGGGACTTTTCAGCCCAATTTTTGGGCTGAAAAACTCGGCTTATACACGAGTATATACGGTATATATGTGTGCGTATATCAATTATATGTATTGATATTATTAACAAAACATAAGCAATGTTATGGTCATAATAACCCACAATAATTCCTGGACACTTATCTCCTACCATATATATGTATATATATATATATATATATATATATTATATAATCACGAATGGGATTTTTGCCCCTTTTGAGTCCGCTCACGCTGCGAGTCAATGTCGTCATGTGGATACGACCGAAGCATTGGCCACGCAGCGGCCATTGCGAGCAGTTCTAAGGCGACTCGCTATGCCCGCGCAGCGGGCATGGCGAGTCGCCTTAGCAGCGCGAAGCATTGGCCGCGAGACTCGCTCTGCTAGAATCCCGATGCATGTGCATCGGGCACCCAGCTAGTATATATATAATCAAAAAAACAAAACAGCACAACTGCTATTCAACGGGTACGAAGTTCCCCTTCCACATTGGCATTATAGATCCAGGAAAAAATAGAGGCAGCACTTCCTTCAAATTCAGTCATTTGGGCTTTATTCCCAGGAACCGCGACATTTCGACCGTATGGTCTTTCTCAGGCACTGCTTGAGAAAGACCATACGGTCGAAACGTCGCGGTTCCTGGGAATAAAGCCCATATGAATGAATTTGAAGGAAGTGCTGCCTCTATTTTTTCTTGGATATATATATATATATATATATATATATATGTCCTACTACCTCAATATTAATTACTTGCACACATTCTCTATATTTGAATTCAAGCCCTACGGATGGAGGGTACCCATTTTGTATCTACTATATAATCGTCTAAGGTTCTCTGTCTGTCACGGAAATCGCGCGCCAGCGCTCATTGGTCGCCGGCAGACGCGGCGGCCAATGAGCGCAGTGTACGCAAAAGAGCCGGAAAGAGACAGAACAAAATATGGCGGCCGCTAGCACAGGCGCAGAGGAATCCCACCGCTGCCTCATGCACACTAACCCCCGCCACGATCACACCTCTCTCCCCGCTCGGCTCCCAGCACCCACCGCTCTCCAGCATTGCCTGCACCCGCCGAACCTCAGCACCCGCTGCTCCCACTGGACCCCAGGACACAATGCCTCCCAGCACATTACAGCACATCCCCACAAGCTGGCTCACAACATCTGCCAGCTCTCTGCACCCTCCGCTTGCCTGCTTCCTCCCACCATCCGCCCACTTACAGCACACCCACGTTCCCAGCTTTCCTCCCGCCTACCGGCTCACACCAAACTTTGGTTCCCGCCTTCCCTGATCCTTCCCTCCCAGCATCTCTCTCCCGCACACCCCCCCTTGCTCCCAGCACCCCCCGGCAATCAACCCCCCTAGATTCCAGCACCTCCTCTGCTCCCAGTATCTCATGACAGCTTACCCCCACTTGCAGCACAATCCCCCGGTGGCTCACCACATCTGCCAGCTCTCTGGACCCTCCGCTTGCCTGCTTCCTCCCACCATCCGTCCACTTACAGCACACCCACGTTCCCAGCTTCCCCTCCACCCCTGGCTTCCCTGCCCTCCCGGCATCTCCCCGCTCGCGCACACACACCCCCCTCCCTCACTACCAGTACCACCCGGTTCCCACCAATTAACCTCCTACATCCCAGCACCCCCTCCACTTCCAGTATCTGATGGCTCTCAGCACCCCCACCTTCTCTGCTCCCTATATCCCCATATTGCTCCCAGCAAAGCTCCCAGCACCCCTCCCCTCCCACCATCCACTGCCTTTCAGCACCCCCAGGTTCACAGCTTCTCCCAGCACCCCGCCTGCTGCCATCACCCCCCCCCCCCCAACTCCCAGCACCCCAACCCCGCTCTCAGCATCCTTGGACTCTCAGCAACCACAGCTTCCCGGGACCCCCTTCTCCCAGTACCCCTGTCCTGTCTTACCACTTCCAGCTCCTAACACAACACAAGGACCTGTGTCATGCAGTGAGTCCCCTAATGCTCATTTACACACTTGCTCCACATACACACACACCCTGCACGCTCCCTTTATCAACATGCATGCTTGATCCACATACGCCCGCTTGCTCCACACGTGCACACTCGCATTATCCACATACTCCACATGCATTCTCCATGTACACGCATCCTGCACTTGCATGCTCTATGTACACATATTCTTACCTTAAGCTCCACACACGCGCACTCCACATACAAACACATGCACGCTATATGCACACACGCTCCACATACATACGCATGCATGCTCCACATTCATATGCACGCTCCTATATGCACTTTCCACATGCACGCTCTACATACATCCCCATGTTCCACACACGCACACTTCACACATGCATGTGTGAATCATGCTTGCATGTATGAAGCGTCAGTGCATGTGTGGAGTGTACGTTCATGTGTATGTAGGCCGAGTACATGTGGAGTGTGCATATATATGTAGAGCGTGTGTGGAGCATGTAAAAAGTGTGTACCGGAGCGTTTGTGTGCATGTGGAGCGTGCGTATGTATGTCTGTGGAGCATGCGTGTAGTGTCTGAGTGCATATGTGATGCATGCATGTGCGAAGCATGAATGCTCCACATACACACGCATGCTCCATATTTACGCTACATGTACATGCATTCTGCACATGCATGCTCCACTTACACGCATTCTGCACTTGCACGCACCACGTACATGCATGCTTTCCACACTCATCATACATACATACATGCATGCTATATGCATGCATGTTCCACATGCATACACATGCTCCACATTCATATGCATGCTCCGTCGCAGGTCCTAGGGTGCAGGGAGTGGAGGCAGCGGGTGACTGCATGCCACACAGCGAGGCTGACACACCCCGACCCCTTGGGGGAGCGTGCCACCCACTGACACCGGGGACCGGGGGTTGCCGGGGTCAAGGCTCCCAGGGTGCAGGGAGCAACGGGAACGCACATCGTGCAGGTTCCTCCACACTCTCCTCCTTCATAAGGCCACACAGCCTGTCACCGCCCCTTGGGGCTTCTGCACACACATTTCATGCCTGCCAGTGAGGAGGTGGCAGCAGCACATGCAAGCCTGGGCCCAGCTGTACTGATAGGAGGCGGATGACACACGGGATCATCCTTCCCCCTGCCTTCTCCCTGCCCTCCTCTTCCACACCTACGCTCTGCTGACACCGCAGGACACCGCGCTCAGCACCAGGGACATGAGGGCCAGCACTGGGACCACCAGGGGACGGAGAGGTGAGATCCCGTGTGTGTGTGTGTCTGTGAGTGTGAGTCTGTGTGTGTCTGTGTCTTGGTGTGTGTGTCTGGCTGTGGGTGCGAGTCTGTGTGTGTATGTGTGTGGGTCTGAGTCTGTGTCTAGGTGTGACTCTGTGTGTGGGTCTGAGTGTGGGTGTGAATCTGCTCCTTCCTCCTCCTGCCTGTGCCGCTCTGTCCTCCCCCACCCCACTGCTTCCTCCTACCTCCTTTTTCCTCCTCCCCTCCACCACTCCATCTTCCGTCCTCCACCTGCCTGTGCTGCTCCGGCCTCCCCCACCTCGCCGCTTCATCCTCCTCTCCCCCTGCCGCTCTGTCCTCTCTCTGCCTGTGCCGCTCCATCCTCCCCCACCCCACCACTTCCTTCTCCTTCCTTTGTCCTCCTCCCCTCCGCCATTCCATCTTCCGTCCTCCCTCACCCCGTCGCTTCGTCCTCCATCCTCCTCCCCCCGCCGCTCTGTGCTCCGTCCTCCCCCTGCTGCTCCGTCCTCCCCCTACCTGTGCCACTCCATCCTACCCCACCCCACTGCTACCTCCTCCATCCTCCATCCTCTTCCCCCTGCCACTCCGTCCTCCCCACAAACATCCTTGTACTTTACAGGCATAGCAGCCTTTTTCTACAGGATCATTATTTATTTTCTCTATTGCATTTTTTAGAGTGGTGCTGTTGGGTTTAACGTTTAGCATACCCCATTTTTATTTTCTGCCTATATTACATAAAGATCCCAATAATCCTCTGGGCAGACCGATTATATCGGGTATTAATTCCATCACATCAAATCTTTCCCATTATGTTAATCTATTCTTACAGAAATATGTCATAGAATTAGATTCAACATCTTTAATTGATATAGTCAGAAATTTACCCGCTAAGAAAGGCTGTATATTCCTTACACTGGACGTTACAGCTCTATACAATAACATTATTCATTCCTTGGGAATTGAAGCAGTTAAATATTATCTTGATAAAGACCCAACCTTACCTAAAGAGCAATCTGAGTTTATAGTATCAGCTATTAAATTTATACTGGTTATTAATATCTTTACTTTCGTGGGGGTATGTTATCAACAAATGAGGGGCTGCGCGATGGGAACGAGATTTGCACCAAGTTATGCAAATCTTTATATGGGATTATTCGAGTCAGTCTTCATTGCGCAATCCCCTCTTACTAAAAATCAATTAATCTTGTAATGGAGATTTATTGATGACCTCCTCATTATATAGGATGGGTCAATAGAGGAAGCATCAAATTTAGTGGAAGAATTGAATAATAATCCTTGGGACCTTAAATTCACAATAACGATCTCAGAGAATTCCATCCAATTTTTGGATTTAATGTGGAGGTTTGATGAACTGGACAGGGTGACCACTTCAACACATTTCAAACCAGTTGATGTAAATAGTTATATTGAGTTTGATAGTGGTCACCTGCCCAATTGATTGAAGAACATACCATATGGCCAATATTGGCATATCCGAAAAA
This sequence comes from Allobates femoralis, assembly GCA_033576535.1. Taxonomy (NCBI): domain Eukaryota; kingdom Metazoa; phylum Chordata; class Amphibia; order Anura; family Aromobatidae; genus Allobates; species Allobates femoralis. The sequence continues at coordinate 9,027 of JARQOC010001367.1, forward strand.
ATTGTACGGATAACCTGGAATTTAAAAAGAAATCTAAAATCCTGAGAAAAAGATTTCTAGAAAAAGGATTCCCAAGTAATTAAAGATGCTTATGAAAAAACACAATCACTTTCCCAAGAAACATGTATAATAAGAATGAAAGAAAATAAGATGAACACCAAAAAAATTAAACAAAACGAATGGTGGTTAAGAGCTACTTTTAATAAATCACGAGCGAATATTCATTCACTACTTAAACGCTATTGGTGCATCTTACAAGGTCACCCTATATTGGGTAAAGATATACCGGAAACTCCAGGAATAACATATAGGAGGAACCGAAACCTTTGGATTATGATAGCACCCAGCAACACCACTCTAAAAAATGCAGTAGAGAAAATAAGTAATGCTCCTGTAGAAAAAGGCTAGTATGCCTGTAAAGTACAAGGATGTTTGTGCTGCAAAACTATAGTGGATGGGGCCACATCATTGCATTCACAGACCACAGGGGAAAATTTTGGTATTAATTGTAGAATTGATTGCCATTTCAAATATGTATTATATCTGTTGGAATGTGTGTGCGGACTCCAATACATTGGTCGTACGATACAAGAGATGCACAGATCCAATATCCGTAAAGGATTTTTATTACATAGCATCTCACGTGAGTTTGATTTAGGCTATTGGCACACTGGCGTGAGACTCGCACAAGTGCAATGCGTGAAAAAATCACATTGCACTCGGACCAATGTTAGGCAATGCTGCAGGGCATATTGGTGCGTTTTTCACGCGTCGAACACAGTACAAACACAACATGCTGCGATTGCACGCGTTTTTCACGCATGAGAGCCCAATGTAAGTCAATGGATGCGTGAAAAGAACGCACCATTGTAACACACAAGGCGAGTGTCCTGCGTGAAACACGCACAAAAACAGTTTGGAGCAGTAAGTTGACTCATCATCTTATCAGGAAGCGCAGCTGCAATTAGGGTCCCATTACAAGCACAAGCTGTGTTTCCTCCTCCACAGAGCCTGATCCTGCATCATGTCCCGGTATATTAATGTTGAGATGTTAATTGTGCTTGTTCAGGACCATCCAGTAATATGGGACAAGCGTGATCCAGCTTAGGCTAGGGTCACACTTGCACGATTCTAAGTCCCCTGCGTTGTTTGCAGAAAGTTAGAATTTTTAAAATTTAAGTGTTCTGCAAACAACGCAGGGGACTTAGAATCGTGCAACTGTGACACTAGCCTTATTAAGGAGCTAATTGACCATCATTTACTATACAATCGGCAGCTGATTTGATCATAATTGGTTTGCAAAACCTGAAACTCCAGTGAGAGAAAAACGCATTGCTGTCGGATTCAATATGTGGCCAAAAAAACGCACTCGCATTGCACTCGCACCACACTCGCAGGACAATACGAAAAGCACTCGCAGGACTGCCGTGCGACAAAAACGCTCAGTTTTTAACGCTTGTAGTGTGCCTTCAGCCTTATGAAAAAAATCTAATGTCTCTAAAGGCCCATTTACACACACAGATAATTGTGCAGAGATTGTTCATAGATCTCTGGTTGCAGTGAAATCATGGACACATTGTTACATTTGTACACGGCCACAAAATGTAACAATGTGTCCATGATTTCACTGCAACCAGAGATCTACGAACAATCTCTGCACAATTATCTGTGTGTGTAAACGGGCCTTAAGGCTAACAATAATGGCCACTTTACACGCAGCTACAGGTAACAGGTTTTCCACAGGTAACTTACTGGCTGCAGTGAAATCATGGAGACATGGTTCTATCTTGTTGCTGTGTACAAATGGAATAATGTCTCCATGATTTCACTGCAGCCAGTAAGTTACCTGTGGAAAACCTGTTACCTGTAGCTGCGTGTAAAGTGGCCATAATAGATCAAATTCCAGATAGTATGGAGAATCGGTATAATAAATTAATCCAAAAAGAGAATTATTGGACATACAAAATGGGTACCCTTCATCCGGAGGGCTTTAATTTAAATATAGAGAATGTGTGCAAATAATTAATATTGAGGTAGTAGGATATATTTATATATATGGTAGGAGATAAGTATCCAGGAATTATTATGGGTTATTGGGTGCATAATATTACTTATATTTTTTAATAATATTAATACATATAATTTTTATATATATATATATATATATATATATATATATATATATATATATATATATATATATGTAAATTGGTAAGGTTCTGGATGGAATATTATTTTAATTTGCATATAATTTAAGATATTATATTAGACTAATAATTTTATAATAATTGTTTATATATTTTTTATAACATTTTCATTAATTACCGTAATAAATGTTATGAATTTTTAATTGTTCTTTCATATCAATAATTGGAAACTGGTTCCGGAATGATAGCCATCCATGTTTATATACCGTATATATACACAATTACAAGTGGAATCAGTGGTGCACGATGCATATGTTTAATCTGTAGAATTGTATAGTAACGTGATAGGTGGGTTTTAGAGGGTTACTGCTAGATACATATGTTATCAGTGAGCCAGAATACTAGCATAAAAAGAGTTAAGTGATTTCATCTGATTAAAGCACCCCCATTGGCTCAAAGGTCTATATAATGCATGTAACCGATATAATATGTAAATCCACCTGAGAAAGACGGTGGACCGCTGTGGTAACGCGTCGTGGTTAATAAAAGGTAATCATTGATAGAAACCATTGCATGAGCGCTTCTATATTACTTATACTTCATTCATATACTGAGGGAGAAAGCAGCAGCACAAGCACGGAGTCTATATCAGTTAACTAAAGGACCTGTGGTGATGTCAGCGGAGCTGCAATCACGTGACTGGCCCGGAACACACCACATGACCGGAAGAGGGAGTGGTGCAGGAGGCAGCGGCACCGGTGGCAAAGGTGGATTACTTACACCGTGGTTGTGCAGGGGTGGCACAACCCCCAAACGTGAGAGGATACGTGAGAGCATATACAGAAGTAGCGGCCCCCCACCAGACCACCGGGTACTGCTCATGAGCGCTTCCAAAAATGATATTCCTTACACTATGTCACTCTCCACAAGGAGAATTGTTCCCATTAGACACCCAGTAAGAGACCCCTCATCTAGCCAAATCAGATCTCCTACTTTGCACCATGGAGAGGCAACACCCCAAAACATTTGTCTGCAAATGGAGTTTTTGGTTTGGTATCTTATCCTAAGTCATGTGGCAAAGCTTGTTAAAGGGTCAACATTGATGTTTAGGCTCCATTCACATTTTTGGTCTGTTTTTGCTCGTCAGTTTTTGTAGCCAAAACCAGGAGTGGAACAATCAAAGGAAAAGTATAATAGAAACATGTGATTAATTTCTGGATTTATCACCCACTCCTGGTTTTGGTTACAAAAACTGAAGAGCAAAAACAGACGAAAAATGCAAAATGTGTATGGAGCCTTAGGATTATTACATCTAACAGCTCCAGAGATCAAACTATTTCCCTTCAAAAGTGGTATTTTACACACGTCATAGGAACAAAAAATATCCAAATTTGTGAGTATCAAATTTGTGCAAGTGTACTAGAGGATTTTTTCAAGCAAAGGACAAATCCTTAATGTTAATTTGGTGGGGTCCAACACCTGACAATCCCACCAACCAGCTGCTTTCAGCTGTAGTGAAAGTTGGATGTAAATATTGAACAGAAACAGCTCAGATTCATTCATTGTGTAATGGCCGATCTCAAGTTCCTGAGTTCAGCTTCTACTCACTTCTGTAGGAATCTAATATATAATCACCAATAATATGTGTCACAGACTTCCGGCACTTATATCGCTATCCCAAAATGCACCGCGGCACCGTTGTGGGATAGCAAAACAGGCGACAGAAGTCTGTGACAGAAACGCCACCACTACCGTCGAGAGATCAGTGGTGCTAGCCGCTGATCTCCCGACGGTAGCCGCAGTTCATCACCCGCCACACCGAGGTCAGAGGCAACGCAGCCGTGAGATTAACGGCTTAACAACAACCAGTGGTGCTCCCCTACAGGCCTGGAGTGGAAGGTGTTGGGTGTATGTGAGGTACCAGATGTGGAAATCGCTTAGTGAACTAGTCAGTTCTGTAGCTTACCTTGCACAGGGTGCCACATTCCCCCCTAGATAACTTCAGTACTCCCGGACTGAACAAAGTTTTTGTTACATTAAACAACACAAAAACAATAACAGGTATTTACAAAGTCTCAAAACTCTAAAATTTACAAAAACGCTAGTCCATCCGCCGCAGGCTGTAAAAGAAAAGGATTGTTTTGCCACCACCAGTTCTGTGGCTATGGTCCATTGTTTTAGACAAAGGGGAAGATCCAGGGAAAAATGGTAAAGTCCGTACAGTAGAGTCTCTGTAGGCTTAAAGCATTCAATGAGTTAACACACTTTACACACAATTTCCCTATGGGTGTCTCTGCATTGGAGGCCGGGTCTTAAGTTCTCTCCACCCCTGGCTTTCTGTTCCCAAATTAGTGTACATGGGGCTGTGCCCAGTTCCTCCACCCTTCTATACACTACTATTCACATTTTTATACACAAGTCACTATTTACATTTTACTCTTTTAACACTCTACACTTCACTCTCTGTATCTGAGTGGTGGCTGACCAAAGTTACTATGGTTTGATCTGCGTAGTACGGGTGTGTCACTAGTGTCTACTTCTGGTGCTGTGTGTGCACTATTCCCTAGTCTGTTAGACCTACGTGATTCTGAAATACCGTAGTATTGACATAGTCTTTGTAGTGGACTGGTAGGTTCACTGATTGTCGGAATCTCTGGTTCCGGTACAACAGGCTGTACTTCTTGTACTTGAACGGGTTCTTCTACTCTTCTTGGATCTACAGGAATTGGAACTGGTTCTTCATCAGGTTGATAAAAGCAAAGTACTGGTACTATGATGGCTCCATTACTTTGAGGTCAATCTTCTGGGAAGTCTCCTAGTACAGGGTGGATTACTCTCTCTTTCTTCTCTTCAACTAGTGTTGAGTAGTAGTTTACTTCTTCTTGCAGTTTCAGCTGTTCTGGACATCTCTTGAGGTGATCTCTTGAAACTGTTGATGATGTTCTTCCTTCATCACAGCTTATTACACAAGTTATACTATTGTCAAAATTAGATTGGAGGACAATATAGGGTTCAGCTTCCCACTGATTATCTAGTTTATTAGCTCTTCTTTTTTTTTGAGAACCATTTCACCAGGTATCACGGGTTTGGCTGATGCATGTTTGTTATAGACTTTCTCTTGTCTGTTTCTGACTTGTCCTAAGTACCTTCTTGTACTGCTTCTGACGGGTAGAGTCCCAATCTTCATCAGAAGAATCTTGGTTTGGTTCTACAATTCCCATCTCAAAGTCAACTGGGCGTTTTCCAGGTCTCGCTCGCATCAGATATGCGGGTGTGTAGTTGGTGGAACTTACAGGTATGTGATTGTACATGTCCACTAAGTCAGGTAGTTTTTCTGGCCACTGATTTCTTTCTTCAAGTGGTAATGTTTTCAACATATCGATGGCAATGTTGTTCATTTTGTTTTGGGATAGTAAGGTGTAGTTCTTATCTTCTTACAACCATACAATACTAGGAATTCTTGAAACAGTTGTGATTCAAATGCAGAACCTTGATCTGTTAGTACTTGATCTGGATATCCGTATAGTTGACAGAAATAGGTCACGAATGTCTTGGCTGCTACTTCTGCAGTTAAATCTTTAACAGGTGCTACTACTTAGAATCTAGAGTAGTGGTCAACCATGGTAAGAGCATAAGTGTAACCTGTTCTGCTAGGTATGCTAGGTTGATACTCCCTGAGGAAGGCGCCGGGTGTGGCGTTGAAACGCGTAGGAGGAATAAATCAGGATGAAAACTTGTCTGGCTCCTTGGTGAGTTTTTTGAACCCAGAGCAGCGCGGACCGTGGCACACCATCACTCCCATCATCTCTCTTGGAACATACCACTGTCCAGTGGTAGGTGGAGGTCCTGCAGCAGCTTGGAACATTGTTTCCCAAACGCCTTCAAACCAGTTGTGGGGATCACAACTGGACCAGGTGAGCGGCTCCACAGCACCACCATATTACACTAGTGTCACTAGTGATAGGGCACTGTTGCGCCTCTTGTCCCCCCCTTTTTATATTTTGCAGGAGCTGAATGTGGCTCGCGACCTTCTCTCTGAGCTGAATGTTGCTCTCAGTGTCAGAAAGGTTGGGGACCTCTGATCTAATCCCTACCGGTTTATAAAACAGAAGTATCATTCTTCAACTCAGAAAGTTTTAGGATGTCTTTCATTCTGAATAAATGGAATCTGGCAGCAGGTTTTGCTATATAATATGAGAGCAGCATAATATATGGAATGAAAGCCTGATTCTAGTGATGTATCATGTACTGCTTGGTGTAATTTTGATGTAATCCTAAAGACTTTTGCGCTGTGTATAACTTTGGCCACACTCCTGAGTGGCAGCTTTTTGTATACACTATAATTTATGGGTAAACTGGAAATCAGTGGTGGGTGGTGGGTTACATAGATTAGCCTGACTGTCTGGCACTTAAGGCTGGCTTCAGACTGCGTGTCTGATCCGATCCGTAGCTGTCCGCTTCAAGCAGACAGCCGCGGACCGGATCAGCACACAGGACCGGGGGTCTGTTATGCCTTCCGATCCTGTGTGCATCCGCACGCAGTTCCCGATGCTGATTAGTCAGGACCGCGGGCGGCGCGGTCCTGACCTGTCAGCGGCTGCAGCTGCGTGCGGATGCACACAGGATCGGAAGGCATAACAGACCCCCGGTCCTGTGTGCTGATCCGGTCCGCGGCTGTCTGCTTGAAGCGGACAGCTACGGATCGGATCAGACACGCAGTCTGAAGCCGGCCTAAGATGTAGTCACTCCCAATACACTGATTGCATTGAAACTACCACATACAACTTAATAAGTGACACATCTATGAAATCAAGCTCATGTGCCTTATATTATGCTGCTCTCAGATGAAATAGGTTTTAATGACAAAGACTTATTTAATCAAATTAGGTTTAGAGGGCTAAGTGCACAGTGTCTAAACTCTTATGGCCACTTTACACACACCAACTTGTCTGTCCAACTTCTGACCAACTTACTGGTTGCAGTGAAATCATGGACACATTGCTCCATTTATACACAGCCACAAAATGGAGCAATGTGTCCATGATTTCACTGCAACCAGTAAGTTGGTCAGAAGTTGGACAGATAAGTTGGTGTGTGTAAAGTGGCCATTATTTGTTCTTTCGACATTCCCCCTTCCAGTATCTAAGCTTGATACAATACTTTCATTCGCCCAAATCATTCTAAGCATATTCACATGAGCTAAATGTGCTTAAAATAAGTATTATACTGCCATCGCCATCCCTTCCATATTATAAAGAGGTTCTAAGTGCATATTGCCTGGAGGGGTGGAAAAAGTCATTTCTTATAGAGGTCAGAATATGAGAGGATGAACCTGCAGTTTTTCCTCCATTTAAATGGGCAATAAAATGCAGCAAGGTTTAGCACAGTTCACTAAACCTGGCAGGAATCCCAGCAAAGAATTGAACTCTAGCTCACAACAGCAATGTCCTCATACTTCTTTTTCATTAGCTACAACTCTGTATCAGAACACATTGAGTTAGCTGCGTGAGCTCATTGTAGAGACTGAATTCAGCTTTAGGCTGCGCTCATATGGGCATATATTCTATGGTCGGTTTGGCTCTATGTTGTCTGGGGTGTTTGGTTGTGGTATTATCATCAGGTATATTGAAACATGTGGCTGATGATTTTTTTTTGTTTCTTTGTTTGTTTTTCAGGCCCCTCTGGCGCCTGACTCCAGTGATGAGCTGCCAGCAGCTGGCGAGGCTCTCCCATCAACATCAGCGGGAGAGCCAGTGCCCGGGACCAGTGGTGGGGGGCCGAGCCCAGGTCCCAGCTCTGAGATTAGACATCGGAGACTACCAGCCCCACCCAACACGGAGCTGGCTACCTGTGCGAAACGGGTCCTCCTTGATTGTGAGAGCACCCCAGGCTCTGGGTTCGGGTATATTGCCAGCGAAATGCTGGCCCGCATGGAGCCAGAGCAGCGGAACATTGCAGAGCGGGCCATGTTTTATGTCCTGGAGGCGGGCGTGGATGGGTCCCTGCGATGGGGGGCATCCTGGACCACCCAGGGCCCACTGCGCCCGCCAGATGCATGGTGAGGAAGGCACAAACTCGTGATACTCCACCTCCCCCAAGAAGACAGACCAGGCGAGCTGGGGCCTCACAGGGCCGCTGGCTTTATGAAGAGGAGGAGGGGGAGGTCCCATTGTCTGATCCAGCAGAGGAGGAGGAAGAACAAGAGAACTACTAGCCAATGCACAACCTTGGCCCAACCATTTTTTGGTCACATTATATTGGCCAGGTGTGGCCCATTTACTTTTTTTGCAATTTAAATTGAAAAAAAAAAAAAAATATAATAAATATTTCATTTCAACAACACAATGTCCATATCTGTGTCATGTACACTGAAAGAAATAGTTCGTTAGTTCTTCCTTTGTTCGATAAACTCCATAGACTGCGTCTTCAGAACCAAAAGTGGGTTTTATTCGGGTAGGAAAAAATACAGAGATATATGGCAAGGCAATAATAGGCAGGTTTCAGAATGACAGGCATGGGAGCCACAGGTGTCACACTCAGGATGGATTCAGAATAATGGCTCCCCGTCTCATGGACGGGGGGTTTCTTTATACCAATTTTCCCCATAGAAGGACATTGGTACAATGATTCTCTATGGACAAATGGTTACGTCATCCTGTCATAAGTGATCCATTCATATTACTTACAACATATATTGACATGAAAAAGCACATTAATTTCATTACTAACTACATACTACACTTAAACTTATCCATATAAATGATCTCATAATAGCCTTTTTGGGACCAAGCACAAATCACAACTTATTGACATTAATTAGCTCTGTTCTTGATTATAAGAAACGTCATATTAGCCTTGAGGGATACAATACACCGTAAAATATCCTTCAGATTTGAGAAAAAAGAGAGAAAGGAATTGGTTAACTGTTATCATGATAAACTTTTGGTATATGCTCAGACCAAACCTAATTAGCTCCATGCCTGTTCTTTTTCTAGAGCTTGTTTCCTTATTACTTGAGACCTACAACAAAAGTTCTTAAACTGAAACTCTTACACAAGACAAAATGGCTGACAGAGGCCTTGGCACCCGTCTAACAAATCCCTCTGTTGTACTTATGGTAATTTGATCATTTACCCTGAAGTACAAATTGGCATATAAGTCTAGTCCTAATTCTCATATATGGTATTGAGGGAATACATAATTTCATACACTCCCTGGTCAGTAGGAGTGTTGGGAGGGACTGAAGGTACCCTTGTAAGAAGGGCCCTAACAATAGGTGTACCACCTACGAGTGAGTGTGGTCTGGCAGTAGGTACCCTACCCGCGCCAGGTCTACGGTATGGTCTGATAAAAGTGGTACTATGTGTTATTACACGGGCCTGAAAGTTATTTAGTTCCTCAACATGAGCCAGATTCTTTTCTGAAAAACGTTTAAACTTTTAGGTTACTACCTATTAAACACATATAGGAAAAAACAAACAAAGTAGCAAAAAAATCTACAGTAAATATCACCAACGTAGGAGTTCTTAAGTATTAATGAGTCCCCTTACAATCTTTCAAAAAAGAGAAAAAATTCAAAAATTTTCTTTGTTCCATGGCTCCTAAGGTCCTATTGACAGTTCAGGTGTGGGCAAATAGTCCTAAAAAGAAGTAAAAAACACAACAAAACAAAAAAATCATCACAGAAGTGAAGAAACATAAAGTGTCCGAGTCCCAAGTCCCATAACAGTCTCTGAGTCTCTTGATCTGTGGCTCTCGATCTTGTTCTGTTCCCTCAGAGCTTTCACGGTCTTCCCCCTCGATCACACTGTCCGGGTCCCACTGGATGGTGTGAGATGTCATCTCCAGGGAAACAGGCGGATTCATGGATCCCGATCCAATAGGGGACCTGAAAAATAAAATAAAAGCGCAGTATCAGTTCTCACCAGCATCACTAGGATTCTCAACTGGCAGTATAACAAGCTTACATTGATCAATATGAACAATTTTAACACCTTTGTCTCTTGGCTTGCTAATCCCTAGCACTCCCAAAACAGTTGGGCCTATCACTTGTGTGATAACAAATGGGCCTTTGTAATTGGAATCCCACGGTCCTTTTTTCCTAAGATTCTTAACCATGAGCTAAGCTCCCACAACAAATTTGGACTCATATAATTTTTCTGTAGGTTCTATGCAACTTTTAGCCATCTGAAAGGCAGCGTACTGCTGGAGATGCTGAATCTGTTGCTGGATCTGTTCAAGCCACTGATCTCTCTGTACTACAGCTTGCTGCGGGCTGGGCAGCACAATGTCACTAGGCAACAAGACAGGCATCTGTCTTCCCGTCATCAGTTCAAAAAAAGAAATTCCTGTTGACTTTGAGGCTATCGCTTTGAGAATTCACACCCAAGCTTTGCCTGTAAGCAGTGTTTTTTAAGGTTACATGGGGGTTCTGCAGAATCAAGGGTGAAAAGCCAAATATTTGACGAACCTGCAGCATGGTCCAGTTCACGTCAAGTAAATGCTTCATACATGGTGTAAAACCTTTTTCAACGGGGGACAATAATCGGGAGTAATAAGCCAAGGCATATAATTGACCTAAAACTTCAGGGTCCTCTTTTGGCCACTTCTGTAGCAGCACAGATGAGAACGCTACATCACCTGCATGTGCTTGCAGATAATAAGGCTGGGCTGGGTCTGTGTTAATTAGAGCTATTGCTCTTGCAAGTGCATGTTTTAAATTTTCAAAAGCCTGCAGGGCGTCTCCCTCTATTGTGATCGTGGTAAACTCATTTTCAATACCTTTTAGGAGATCATACAAAGGCTTAACAAGACAAGCAAAATCCTCAATAAATTCTCTGGAAAAATTCACAAGACTTAGAAACGTTCTGAGTTCTGTGATATTGATTTGGCACAGGTACAGCTTGAATGAATGTCCCCTCTTTTGAAACTGACACATTCAAATATTTAACCTCTGGTTGCATTCAGCTGTACTCTGTCCCAACTCACATTTAATATTGAGTTGCACAATGCATCACAAATATTGAACTAAATCTCTTTGTGTTCAGTTTCATCAACAATTTGAGTTCATAAATTTTAAATTAAGAAATCATTGACATATTGCAGGACTTTGTCTCCGCACCCCAGGGGTTCCAATACCTGTGCCAACACCTGATGGAAATAAATTGGACTAGAATAAAACCCTTGGGGCAAGCGTGTGAACAGGTATTGGACATTTTCAAAGGTAAATGCAAAACGGAGAGCCGACTCAGGTGTAATGGGCACGCAGAAAAAGCCATTTGCAATATTCAAACAAGACAAAAAAAAACTGACATTCACTCCTCAGCTGTGACATCACTTCAGGGACCGAGATGTGTTGCTGAGGGGTGTATTTGTTTACAAGTCTTAAATCCATGACCATGCGATAGCTACCATCCTCTTTTGTTTTACAGGCTGGATTGGGCTATTGCACGGGGAGTTGCCTCGTACAATCACGCCCTGTTATTCCAATTCACTGACAGCAATCCTTATGTAAGGAATTGCTTCCTCTGGAATACGGTATTGGCGCTGAAAGGGTGGTAGACGGTCGCTGTCAATCTTAATTAAAATTTGCATCAGTCCGCAATCTGTATGTTTTGAAACCCATAAATGAGGAAAAAATTGCACTAATTCATGTTTCAAAGCTGTGTCTGCAACATTTATCTCAGGCATGTCATCATCATTATCAACTGAGCACAAACTAGCAACGGTTAATTTATGACTGTGACATTTTCAACTCTGCAGCATCCATAATAACTGAACAGACAGTAGTTCCTTTGTCACGCCATAAGACCTTATTACACAAATCAACAATGATACCCATGACTGACAACACATTTGACCCATTAATAAAAAACTTTAATTGCTGACTGATCCAAAATTCACACTGAATGCCTCTGCACTTCGATGTCCCCGTGTCCTGAAATTTCAGGTTTACTGGACAACTCCTCCTCGCCTGTATACAGGAGCCCTCAAATCCCACTAAAGTTGTGGTGTCTGGCAGCCCGGGGGGAGCTGCAATTTGTGTCCTGTTACTGAAACAGAGGCTCCTGTATCAATGAAAAAGTTTTCCCAAATTTGACCCTCTATTGTCCCTCTGACATAAGGTCAGTCCATCTTGGCCCAGGGACAATTTTGCCAAGAGGCACAGGGGAACAGGGGGGTTCAATGCATCAATCAGTACCAGCAGTAGGAAGCCCAAAAAAAATCCACCAACCTCTCCAGAGGCAATTCTACAGCCCACTGCTGTCACCTCCGAGCCGGACAGATCGCTTGAAAGAGCCATTTCCTCGTCCCCCCCAGCTCCTGAATCAGTGGAGCATAAGGGTGGGAGGAATTCCTCCCAGAGGAGGGTGAGCTCTCCTCACAGCATGGATCTGTCTGCTGGGATGGACAAAGGTCGCATAATTGGGTGACGGGGCAAAAGGCTCCCGAAAAACAGGGTTAACTATCTGAGGACCATTGTGCTGCTGGCACGGTTTGGGGCCGTTAACCGCTGGCTGTCCAGGGTTCTTAACAGCAGGATCCTCATACGGATCTCGGGACATTGTAGAGGTAGGCTGCTGCTGCACCTGTGGATCATCCCTGGGAACTAAATGGGAACACTGACGTCTAAGATGCCCTGATTGCCCACAAGGATAACATACAAGAGAACCCATGGAGTTCCGAGGGGCTTCTGCCGACTGGGACCAGCCCGCTTTCGGCAGTTGATTATAACCCCAGGAAGTCCTGGTCTCCTGTCCACAGCAGATGCCATTCAGGCAGGGCGATATGCAAAAACATTTGTATCATCGCCTTTAGTCTAGGATGGCATTTTCCCTAACAATGGTTACCAATGCCCTAATTTTGTCCTCCACAAATTTAGCATTATGTAAAATCCCTAACTTGCAAAACCTTTCCAAGTATTCTCTACAATCTATTCCATCAGATCATAATCATCTTTCTGATCTATTCCATCGGCTACCCTTTCTGCTAATAATTTCTTCTTGTCAAGAGGTCTACTTTCTTCTGTGAACCACTGCATACAATTTAACCATACAATTTAACCAAGTGGTTCAGTATTAACCCCTTCTAGCTATGGGGTTTCAGCGCGCCTGCCAGCCGGTTTCCGGAGCCACTCCATAGCGGTGGAAACACAAGGACGACTTAACTGCCTTAATATCAACTATTGCAATAGTTAGATACTCACACCTCCATTATGGAAGACACGTGCGTGCTTTGGTCAACCAGAAGAGGTGTAGCCACATGTCCAGCCTCACTCGTTACGTTGCCCTGTCATTGTATCAGTAGCTGCTGTGTTCTCTCCATACACTGCTCCGCTGCCCCTCCCTGTGTAACCACATTAACATACTGTCTTTGAAGCTATCACTAGCCTGATCTGAGCTATAACTAACTTACACAAAGTCACTATTCGGCTACCCTTTCTGCTAATAATTTCTTCTTGTAAAGAGGTCTACTTTCTTCTGTGAACCACTGCATACAATTTAACCAAGTGGTTCAGTATTAACCCCTTCTAGCTATGGGGTTTCAGCGTGCCTGCCAGCCGGTTTCCGGAGCCACTCCATAGCGGTGGAAACACAAGGACGACTTAACTGCCTTAATATCAACTATTGCAATAGTTAGATACTCACACCTCCATTATGGAAGACACGTGCGTGCTTTGGTCAACCAGAAGAGGTGTAGCCACATGTCCAGCCTCACTCGTTACGTTGCCCTGTCATTGTATCAGTAGCTGCTGTGTTCTCTCCATACACTGCTCCGCTGCCCCTCCCTGTGTAACCACATTAACATACTGTCTTTGAAGCTATCACTAGCCTGATCTGAGCTATAACTAACTTACACAAAGTCACTATTCGGCTACCCTTTCTGCTAATAATTTCTTCTTGTAAAGAGGTCTACTTTCTTCTGTGAACCACTGCATACAATTTAACCAAGTGGTTCAGTATTAACCCCTTCTAGCTATGGGGTTTCAGCGTGCCTGCCAGCCGGTTTCCGGAGCCACTCCATAGCGGTGGAAACACAAGGACGACTTAACTGCCTTAATATCAACTATTGCAATAGTTAGATACTCACACCTCCATTATGGAAGACACGTGCGTGCTTTGGTCAACCAGAAGAGGTGTAGCCACATGTCCAGCCTCACTCGTTACGTTGCCAAGCGTCTCCTTCTCCGTCTTTATCACCCTCGGCGTTAATCTGCACGTCCTTGTTTAACTCACGTAGAGGCACTTTAGCCTTAGTTACTCAGGGTAGACAGGAGCGCAAACGAGAGATTCTCAGCGGCTGATTTCCTTAATGCGATTTCACGTGATGCATCACACTTTTTAGCAACAAAGGCAAAAAAAAAGAGAAAGAAAAGTCCATTCCTCACCCTCTCACCCCTTTGGTTCACAGCTTTACTTGCAGGAATCTTCTAGGTTCTTCAGAAAGGATGTGGGGTCTTCTCCCCCCTTTCGACCGGGCTAGCTCACCATTTGAAAGAAATAGTTCGTTAGTTCTTCCTTTGTTCGATAAACTCCATAGACTCCGTCTTCAGAACCAAAAGTGGGTTTTATTCGGGTAGGAAAAAATACAGAGATATATGGCAAGGCAATAATAGGCAGGTTTCAGAATGACAGGCACGGGAGCCACAGGTGTCACATTCAGGATGGATTCAGAATAATGGCTCCCCGTCTCATGGACGGGGGGTTTCTTTATACCAATTTTCCCCATAGAAGGACATTGGTACAATGATTCTCTATGGACAAATGGTTACGTCATCCTGCCATAAGTGATCCATTCATATTACTTACAACATATATTGACATGAAAAAGCACATTAATTTCATTACTAACTACATACTACACTTAAACTTATCCATATAAATTATCTCATAATAGCCTTTTTGGGACCAAGCAATATCACAACTTATTGACATTAATTAGCTCTGTTCTTGATTATAAGAAACGTCATATTAGCCTTGAGGGATACAATACACCGTAAAATATCCTTCAGATTTGAGAAAAACTTGAGAGAAAGGAATTGGTTAACTGTTATCATGATAAACTTTTGGTATATGCTCAGAC
The DNA here is from genome assembly GCA_033576535.1 of Allobates femoralis. NCBI lineage: Eukaryota > Metazoa > Chordata > Amphibia > Anura > Aromobatidae > Allobates > Allobates femoralis. The sequence continues at coordinate 24,257 of JARQOC010001367.1, forward strand.
CAAACCTAATTAGCTCCATGCCTGTTCTTTTTCTAGAGCTTGTTTCCTTATTACTTGAGACCTACAACAAAAGTTCTTAAACTGAAACTCTTACACAAGACAAAATGGCTGACAGAGGCCTTGGTACCCATGGCCTCCGTCTAACATACACCAGTGTGTGTGTGTTGGGTTATGTGGGTGTCATATAGGAGACATTTATGTAATATTGGGGGGAATGGCGGTTGTAATGGTCCAGTATGGTGACATGTTGACTACGTCACACCATATAGCTGTAGTTCAAACGTGGGCCACTGTGATTGGTGAAAATTAACATCCCTAACTTTAACCTGTGTGTTTTGCAACAAGGGATGACACAGGATGTAGGTGGCCATATTTTTATTCAACAACATGTTGCAAAAACATTGCCATCACAAACCAAAAGCCTTGTTTAGCTTAGGAGACTACCCACTTTCCCATTGTGGGACTTTATAAGAAAAGAGGCCAACGTGGCCTTAAAAAAAAGGTGCCAACATGGCAACAGGGGAACAAACAATGGTCCAACATGGACAACAATGGTTAGGGGAGTGTGGTCCCATTATTGGGTGGGGGGTGATGGGTTAGGGCCCATGCGTGACTGGGCTGTCTGGAGGGCGTGGGCAAGGTGTTGTTGCCCTTCTTGGTGTGCCCTCTCCATCTGCTGCTGTGCCTCCTGGTGAGCCAGCAGCAGCTCCGCAATAGTTGTTACACCTGTAAGGGACATAAGGAGATTAGTGAGTTACCTGGGTATGTGTAGGTGGTTATTTGAGGGAACTGTAATTGATCATACGTACGCTGCACATCACCATCCCGGGTATCATCAGGATGAGATGGGGATGGGCTGACAGCCCAGCCGGCTGCACGTGCTCGTTCTCCTTCTGCCAAAAATTAAACTAAAAAACATAAACACAACTCATATACTGGTGTCTGGATCACACAACAGTAAGTACATTGTAAAGCATGTAGGCCTTACCACCATACGCAGCACCTGCAGGCTGAAGGTGAGGGTGTGGGGAACACATCACACCAGGGCTTGACCGGGAGCTGGAGATGCTGGGGGTGGTGTGGCTCCTGGGCTGGGGGGGTGTGACCACAGAATGGGGCTTTCTGTTCCGGGGGGCATGGGCTGCCTGCAGCCAAGGCTTTGGCACTGGTGGTGAGCGACTGGCTGTGCCCTCCGGCCCTGGGGCTGGTGGAGTCCTGGGTGGTGAGGGATTGGCTGTGCCCTCCGGCCCTGGGGCTGGTGGAGTCCCAGGTGGTGAGGGACTGGCTGTTCCCTCTTGCCCTGGGGCTGGTGGAGTCCCAGGTGGTGAGGGACTGGCTGGGCCCTCCGGGCCAGGTGGTGGTGGTGTCCAGGGTGCTGTTGGGGACTGTTGAGCCTCCCCAGACACAGAGTCCTCGTTATCTGTAATATCAAACATGATGACAGAGCTATTAGAGAAAAGGCACACAACATAGGGAATACACCTAGTGTGTGTGTTAGAATGTTATGACAGCGTGAATGATACGCTCAAAGGTTATGGCGGCCACATAGACTCTGATTAGGGCCCACTCTGGTTTGGGACATGAGTCCAACACCAGTGGCCACATATTTTGAATGTTACCTAACCCTTGCCTTTGCATGGTAAGTGTTTGAGTTTTGAACACAAGAACAGCCACTAAGCAACAGGTGTTCACACCATGGGGGCCATCACATAGCATTGAAATTGTATTCAGTGTTCTGTATTGTGATCATTGTGTTGCCAAATTTTATGTGTCACAGGTTAGACATATGTGGTGCAAGGTGTCATGTTGGTGTTGAACATGGCATTGATATGTAGTTGTCACCTTGGCAGTCAGGACACACCTCTTTTTGCAAGCACACAGGTCAAGGACCACTATAGCCATCACCATTTGGATGTCAAATGAGAGATTCATACACCTTCATGTTGCAGTGTGACCAACATGCAGATGCACATTGTTGACAGCTCCACATGGTGGCTTAGGCCATATTGTGTGGCATGGCACAATACCACATGATGTTTGTGTAGTGTTTGTAGTATTTAGCTTGGCACGTGTGTGTTTGGCATTGCCACTAACTCACCACGCAGCCTGGCAATCCTGGCCCGAAAATCCACAATGCGGCCTGGGGACTTGTGTTTCAGATCCGCTATTTTCTTCTGGATCTGCTTGCAGGTCCTTTCAACCCCCAGTTTGTTGATCAGGGCACGCTGGTTCCTTCTGAGGATGCTGCGTTTGCGCAGCCTTGGGTGCCAGTGATGCTGGGCACACCAATAATCATGGCGGTCAGCTAGGTCTATAAGAAGCATTAACTCCACCAGACCCCATGTGGCAGCGCGCTGTGCGGCGGCCATGACTGTGCTCCTATGTGCAGGGGAGGGGCAGGCACCTGGCAAGCAGAGCGAAACTGAAACAAACGTCATGATTTCATTACGCACACTAGCGCCGCCAAACAACATTGAGGACACTAACAAGGTAGCCGTCCGCGGACCGGGAGTAGCGTAATATAGCCATCAGCGTCACCTAATTCGCTAACCATTGCAGTGCGTTGCCCATGGCACCCATGTGCGATGTGTAGGCCAATATATGAACTGTCATGTGTGGCAGTATAGTGTACTTAGTGCATATTCCAATACATGTGCCAACAATAGCTTGCGCTATTGAATGCGCGCGTAATTGGACTGATGTAGTGGATGGTTGTGTAGGTGAAGATGCGTGTGGTGCTGTAGTGACAGCTCTTCAAAGATGGCACCCTGTGAAGGGATAGCCAATATAAACACAGTAGCCACCACCAATCATCGCTCACGGGGCGCGGTGTCCATCATGTTGTGGCACACCTCCGGGAAATCAGTAGGTGACGCTGATTCCATCCCTATCGCCCCTTCACACGCCAAAAGCAGGGAATTTCCCCTTCATGGTTGCCTCTGGTTTTGGAGCAGTACTGTGAAATCTGAACCAGGCACAACCTTTTTGATCGCCGCCAGATTCCCCAATTACACGCCGCAATTTCGAGGCAAGTTCACGGCGATGGTGAAGGGGCTACAGATTGCCTGTCAGATTTCTCGCCGCAGTTGCGGCGTGTAAAGGTACCCTAAAGGATACATTAGTCCTAAAATGAATTTGTTTTTAATAAATGCATGGAGTGTAGTGGATAATTGTGTTTTATATAAAAAAAAACTGAGCAAAAGCCAGCAGCAAACAGGTTATTATTTAGATAGCTGGAGAAATTTGGACCATTTTCATACACAAGGGCTGAGTGCAGCATTCTCTATGTACCTTATAGTGATGACCTTATAATTGCAAACTACATTTCTTTTACATTCTTTTCTCATCTGTATCCTTTATTTCCATTGTTTTGTTTTGTCACAGGAGCACAACAATGAAAATGAAGGTAGTGTCAGATCTAATATATCACGTACAATAGCGGTGCCTAACAATCTCCATTGGCTATAATGTTGTCAGTTAGGTATGTCATGGGTTCTCCATTTTACAGTGTATGTTGTGCTGTTTTGTCTGTATGTTTCGTGGTATCAACACAAATGTATACACAGCCTCAGAAGCAAAGGAGATGATTGCAGTTTTTTATGTGTTGTTTATTTTGTCAAAAAATCCATCATCTTTTAGCTCTTGCTAAATCTTGGGATCGTGCTAAAAGGGAGGAGAGGCATTCTTCTGTCAGTTACTGATTGCAGGAAGGGGGGAGGGGAGACCTGCAGCCAATATACTCACAAGGCTCCTCCACTGGATCTAGTGGTTGGTGTCCACCTCAATAGTCATAAGAAAATGTAGAGACGATCCAGTGGAATGCTTCATATTCCTTTTATTGTGAAATCATAAAATCATATGATTAAGGAGGCTAGTTCCTCCAAAATGCGCCCAGCGGCACCCCCTGTGCGCTGTGATGATTTTTTATGATTTCACAATAAAAGGAATATGAAGCATGCCACTGGATCTTCTCTACATTTTCTTATTCTTCTGTCAGGGAGGAGAAGCTACTTAAGGTCGAGGAGGGTTGGGTGACAGAGGGAGAGGGCTGGGGGGAGTGGGAGTCGAAGCTGTCTCTGATTTTGTCGATCTTCTGTTTGAAGAAGGTGGCAAAGTCGTTGGCGGAGATGAGAGGAGAGGGTGCGGGGGGGGCGGAGAGTAGAGTGTTAAAGGTCATGAAAAGTTGCTTGGGATTGTGGGAAAGGGTGTATATAAGAGAGGAGAAGAAAGCTTGTTTTACGGCAGTCAGTGCAGTCTTGAAGTCGGTGAGTGACTGTTTGAACAAGGCGAAGTGTGCTGAGGAGTGGGGTTTCTTCCATCTTCGTTCAGCCACCCGAGACGTCCGTCGGAGTTCTTTGGTGTGGGCGGTGAGCCAGGGTTTCCTATGTGCGCGGGTTTTGTTGTATGAGAGGGAGGCGGCCTGGTCGAGGGCGGTGTTGTAAACGGTGGCAGCTACGTCGGCGTCTTGAGAGGAGGCTAGTTTAGAGAGAGGGAGGAGGGACTCAGAGAGTGAGTGGAAGTCAATGAGTTTGAGGTTTTGTCGGGGGTGAGAGAGTTTCCGGAAAGGGGGAAGCGTGGGGGGGGAGAGGGAGGAGAAGGTCAGCAGGTTGTGGTCGGATGGGAGGAGCAATGAGTTTGCGAGGTCGGTGAGGGAACAGAGGCGCATGAAGACGAGGTCCATATATAACCCTATTGCACGCTGTATTCCACATATCTATATTTCTTTGAGGTTTAATATATGTCTTTAACTGGCGTTATCAAAGAGTCAAAATTTACAAATAATCTTGATCTACTCCAGCAGCACAGCCCTTTGAACGTATTTTATCCAACTGGATCCAATATGTCAAACCTTGTCTAGCTCATAAAACAGGTATTCTTATCTTGTTCTTTATGCAATATTCATGGGATATGTCATAAATGTATTGTAGCTGTAATCTAAAAGTAAATGTATAGTAAGAGTGGTCTATCTCTGTGAGATTGGCATCTGTCTTGAAAACAGAGAAACCGTCACGCACTGATGTCAATGGAGAGGTGGTCAGAATTCCCATATAGTGAAGGTTGAAAAGGTAACGGTAATGCCCAACTATCAAAATGTTCATACAAGTTTAGAACAAATAGCAGAAAACAGAACACTACACAGTTCTAAGAGAAGAGGTACTAGATTGTTGTTTTGAAGCATTTACTAAGTATACATGTCCAGAGAACTGACAGGCCCTCTTATAAAGGCAATTAATTCTTAGAAACATATTACATATTATTTCAACATGGCAATCATTAATAACGACAGGTGATAATTAAGTTGTGCCTTCCACAATCTTCTTTGCTGTGTATTGAAAGGTGAGCATTTTATCTGTAACCAGTAGCTACATGTATGCTGCAGTCAGTAAACATATAAAGGGCAGAATGCCTCTAATGCAATTAATTGTATATTTGCATATCTCATACTGTTACCCATAGTTCGGCTGATTACCATTTTTTGCTTATCCACATTCACTGGCTATGACCCCGGTCTATTCTATACATAAAATAGAATATTAATATTCTACTCACATGGTCTGTTAATTACTATCCTGCTCAGATTTCTATTTGATACTGATTCCAGACATAAATATTTCATAAATCATCTGGAGCGGAAAATAACAATTACTTTGCATCTTTTTCCAGTATTTTTTTTTTTAAAAGAACCTAAAAATAATTAGCTCAAATCCAAAATGCATGAGGTTTGTGTAGTAAAGTGACTGGATAGACAGTACAATGTTATTTTCCGAAATCGAGAAATGAATCTCCCAAAAGACTTTTCACGTTTAAAATTAAGTCAACGCCATCACACAATAAACAGGAGTTATTCTCCCATTAGGATTTGCATTTCAGTGGTTTGAAGACTTAGCATTAACTACAGAATTTTAGCTGACTTTCTTAGGCTATATTTTACAACTAATTACAAAAATGTAATATTCAGTAGTATTCACTTGTTCTTAAAAATGCAATATAATTTTATTGAACCTAAATAAAAGGGACCCGATTGCACTGAATATTTCTCAGCAGATACTATTAAAAAAAATGGAATGTAATTTAATGTTTAATTTGTCATTGTGTGCTAGACTTCTTAATAATTAACTTTTCCAGTGAAAGGCATTAAATGTCATTAAATGAACCATATAATGAACATCAGCTTTCAATAATGGTCATATTCAGGAACCTTGCCTGTATTAAAAAGTTCTGGAAACCCTAGAGAAGTTCTTCAGTTTCCACTAAATTAAAAGCCAATATAGAGTTATGGTGTTGTGCATAGTGATGAGGACTTATGGCTATAATTATGGAAAAATTGTATCAATGGATATTTTGAATTGATGCCCATTGATGATATTCCTAAATGATAATTTCTTCAAGTTATATTTTGCTAAAAAGAAGAAAAAAAGAAAATCAGCAAGGAACCTGTTTAGCTAGATGAGTTTGGTGAATATTCGGATGATGCAGCTTTAAGCCCGGGTTACACATAACAATGTTCCAACAACCCCACCAACGATGGGGGGATCACTGGGACATCGTTTTCTGATCGCTGGTTAGCTGTCACACAGGCAGACTCACCAGCGATCAGGACCAGTGAGAATGCTGGTAACCAGGGTAAACATCGGGTAACTAAGCAGAGCGCTGCGCTTAGTTACCCAAAGTTTACCCTGGATACTAGCATCCCAGCGTGTGCTGTGCGGTGCTTGGAGGTCGTTGATCGTTGGTCTCCTGCTGTCACACACGCTAATGCTGGCCGCCCAGCAGGAGACCAAGGATCGAAAAATGTTCCTAGCCATCGCTGATCGTTGCAGGATATCACACGTATTGACATTGCTACGAGGTCGCAGCAACATCACAAGTTGCAGCGACATTGTTAACGATGTCGGTATGTGTAAACCCAGCTTTAGTTAAAGGGCTATTCCCATCTTAAGATATTATCACCAAGGCATTGGGGATGATTGGAGTGGTGGTACACAGACCCAGCTACAACTCTATTTAGACTTGGCTTTGGAGAGCCCTGTTTCGGGTGTCCCAGGTATCAGATCCCCAATGATCAGGAAGTTATCATATATTCAATGGAGAGGATATATTCTTTAAAGAACATCAAAGTTAGAAGGAATGAAACTGCACACACTGGAGGTATTTGTTCATGCGCTTTATTTCATCAAGGATTCAGGTGGACTAACAGGAGGATGTGTGCTACAGATGCGACCACTCCGTGGACCCGTTGAAGCACACTAGTGTGCGAAACGGCCATAGTCCCATTTGTAGCCCACATCTTCCCACATGCTCACCTGAATCCTCGATGAAATAAAGCGCATTAAGAAATACCTCCAGTGAGTTCAGTTTCATTCCTTCTAACTTTGATGCATTGTATTGGAAGTTCGCTTGAAAGCGTTGTGCACCAGTGCAGGTTAATTTTTTTGTCTGGATCTACACTGTATTTCCCATTTCATTGACCTGTGGTGCACAGAGCGGTGGCGCAGGTTGCACTTTCTATTATTTGCTTTAAAGAACATCCCTGTAAAGAGCCGGGGCCATTTTAGAATATCTCCAAACAAACACAAAGTGATTTTGAAGCTCCTGGCTCTCAATGCAAAATATGCAGTATTCAATAATATTTGTAATTTATCATTTTAAACTCTTCGTTCAGGACAGAGAGACCTTATGATCTCCATCATTCTTCAGGGCCAGAAACTGGTTTCAAAGTTCTGTCACGTTACAGCACAGCTCATCATTAATTAGATGGTGTTATGCTCCTGTTCTGCTCCCATCCCAGCCAAACATTGACTGTTTTAGCTGACCTACGTGAAATAGGCTGGAAATGTCTAAAGTTGCTAAATGTTTGCGCAACCTTGAGTTGACAAAAACATTGCAACATATCAAAATGTATTACACTATATTTCTGGTGAAAAGACTTTGATGAATCACTTTGATGAATGATTAGATAAATGTCTGTTAGACAACAATACAATGGTAGATAGGTGGCAGCAAGACTCTTTTTAACCTGAGGTGCAATCATTGAAGGCACCATTCAACTGCAAATATAATCAAATGTATTTATAAAAAAATATTTTTTAATTATGCTCTTCCATCAACATCAGCACCTAGCACAGTATAGGCTGTGATGCGCATGAAAGGGAAGCATTTATTAATTGGAGGGCAGTTCCCAAAACTCAGCAAGGAAAGGGAAAGAAAAGCATCAGCTCACCAGCTCATTAGGAGAGTATCCAAGTTTCTATGTAAGATGGGCGCACTGCCCGGACAGGAAATCTTTGGTTGATTCCAAAGTGCAAGAAGCCTCAAAGGAAGAACAAAAGTACAGCTACAGTTGTGGCCAAAAGTATTGACACCCCTGCAATTCTGTCAGATAATACTCAGTTTCTTCCTGAAAAAGATTGCAATCACAAATTCTTTGGTATTATTAACTTCATTTAATTTGTCTTCAATGAAAAAAACATAAAAAGAATTGTCCTAAAGCCAAATTGGATATAGTTCCACACCAAACATAAAAAAGGAGGTGGACAAAAGTATTGTCACTGTTAGAAAATTCATGTGATGTTCCTCTAATTTGTGTAATTGACAGCACCTGTAACTTACCTGTGGCACCTAACAGGTGTTGGCAATAACTAAATCACACTTGCAGCCAGTTGACATGGATTAAAGTTGACTCAACTCTGTCCTGTGTCCTTGTCATGGAGAAAAGAAAGAAGACCAAAGAACTGTCTGAGGACTTGAGAAACCAAATTGTGAGGAAGCATGAGCAATCTCAAGGCTACAAGTGCATCTCCAAAAACCTGAATGTTCCTGTGTCTACTGTGCACAGTGTCATCAAGAAGTTTAAAGCCCAAGGCACTGTGGCTAACCTCCCTAGATGTGGACGGAAAAGAAAAATTGCCAAGATATTTCAACGTAAGATTGTGCGGATGGTGGATAAAGAACCTTGATTAACATGCAAACAAGTTCAAGGTGCCCTGCAGTCTGAGTGTACAACAGTGTCAACCCGTACTATTAGTCGGCATCTGAATGAAAAGGGACAGTATGGTAGGATACCCAGGAAGACCCCACTTCTTACCCCGAGACATAAAAAAGCCAGGCTGGATTTGCCAAAACTTACCTGAGAAAGCCTAAAACGTTTTGGAATAATGTTCTCTCTTTTTAGGCAAAGGCATCAACATAGAGTTTACAGGAGAAAAAAAGAGGCATTCAAAGAAAAGAACACGGTCCCTACAGTCAAACATGGCGGAGGTTCCCTGATGTTTTGGGGTTGCTTTGCTGCCTTTGGCACTGGACTGCTTGACCGTGTGCATGGCATTATGAAGTCTGAAGACTACCAACAAATTTTGCAGCATAATGTAGGGTCCAGTGTGAGAAAGCTGGGTCTCCCTCAGAGGTCATAGGTCTTCCAGCAGGACAATAACCCAAAACACACTTCAAAAAGCACTAGAAAATGGTTTGAGAGAAAGCATTGAAGACTTCTAAGGTGGCCAGCAATGAGTCCAGACCTGAATCCCATAGAACACCTGTGGAGAGAGCTAAAAATGGCAGTTTGGAGAAGGCACCCTTCAAATATCAGGGGCCTGGAGCAGTTTGCCAAATTAGAATGGTCTAAAATTCCAGCATTGTAAGAAACTCATTGATGGTTACCGGAAGCGGTTGATCGCAGTTATTTTGGCTAAAGGTTGTGCAACCAAGTATTAGGCTGAGGGTGCCAATACTTTTGTCTGGCCCATTTTTGGAGTTTTGTGTGAAATGATCAATGTTTTGCTTTTTGCTTCATTTTCTTTTGTGTTTTTTCATTGAAGACAAATTAAATGAAGATAATAATACCAAAGAATTTGTGATTGCAATCATTTTCAGGAAGAAACTGAGTATTATCTGACAGAATTGCAGGGGTGTCAATACTTTTGGCCAACACTGTACCTCCGCATATTAGAGATATGGGAGATATGAGTGACTTATAATGATCCTTTATTAATATTTATTTGTAATTTGCTTACGCGTTTCGGGCAAAAAAAAACAAAGCTCTTACTTATTTTGCTCGAAATGCGTAATCAAATTGTTAATGAATATTTTTAGTAAAGGAACCTTTTAAGTTCTTAATATCTCCTATCCTCTGTGCAGCGATAGCCGGACTTTTTTTTTATTTAGTTCCCAAAACTGCCTGCAGACAAATTTAGCGCGATAGCTACATATGCACATTAGTTTGTGTTGCATTGGGGACACCCAATTTATAGAATAAGATAAAAGCATTCAATAAGGAAGAAATATTGTGAATGCTTTTGCAAACGCGTTGCACATCTATATAATTAAGAATAAGCGCACACTCTTCACCTACATACACTCCACAAGCGAGCATGCGGTCTATAAACTCTGCACAACTACACCATCTAGTATTTCATCCACAAGCATTGGTTAGGTGATAACCGGTAGATTCGTGGGGATTTGACCATTGGACAACATTGGGGCACCCAAGAGCTCATTTCAGTAAAGCCCAAAAATCGAGCACATTGCCCAACTAAGTCAGGATTCAGAATATGGTGACTATTGGGTGCTCAGAATACAATATTGACTGCAACAAACTCTACTGTGTACACAGTAAAACTGCTAGGAAGCAGCAACAACGGCTGAGCGATGCCTGTATCGGGATATTCTCAGCCTTCCCTTCAGAGAGCTCTCATTAATCATATGTCATTATGGTAAAGAAGCTTCTGTTCACTAATAGACTAGAAGCTTAGATAGAATTAATGGTGGATGCTTTTTTTTAAACAAATTTAACCCCTAACAGACATCTACTATTAATTCAATTTTAGCTGCTAATGTATTTGTTAGTAAGCCACAACAGAATAAAACATGGTTAGAAACCAAAGATATTAGAAATATGGCTAAAATATATGCAAATTGCTTGTATGCAGATAAGAGCTAATTGTTTACATCTGTAATCCTTAAAAAAACAAATCCTGTATATACAATGTATTATTTATTACACATTTATCATGTATCTTATGACATGTACATCTTGTAAAATTAAACATGTGGAACGCACAATTGTCCCATTAAACCAAAGTATCAGGCGATAACTCTCCAATGTAACTACAGTATTAGGGTGGAAACACACTATCCTACTTACATGCGAGTCTCTTGGATGAGACTCGGATCAGTGACCCTGAATGGCCTCTCCCTCTCTGGAGGGGAGTGTCAGCTGTTTGTGTTTTTGCGCAGCATCACACTCCCATCTAGAGAGAGAGAGGCCATTCAAGGTCACTGATCCGAGTCTCATCCTAGAGACTCGCATGTAAGTAGGAAAGTGTGTTTCCACCCTTAAATTGAATATTTCAGCTCTTTCATGCCATTTTGCAGAACGTTATACAGGATGCATTTAGTTTTGTGGTAATTGGTATCCCACATGTATCCTGATTAGTAAGGGTCCAATGGAGTTAATATTAACTTTTAGGATTGCTACTTCCAATGGGTGCCACTAAAATTCAAGTCCTTTTCCTCTTTGAAGTGGCTATGTGCACAATAGTAAAGAAAACTATTAAATGGCTAATTTATAATCTTAAAACAAAAATTCTAAAAAGGTTAAATATTTGCCATGATATCATATCACCATTAAATACATTTTTCCTTTGATATCTTGGCTGTCACATATAGACAGACTCTTCTGCAGTCCCTGTTAACTGCTCTACAGTAATTCATATGAGTTTACTTCTGTTTGTACCTTAAGGGCCCCTTTACACGCGGCTACATTTCTTGGGTGGCTACAGGTAACTTACTGGTTGCAGTGAAATCATGGAGACAAGGTTCTATCTTGTTGCTGTGTACAAATGGAATAATCTCTCCATGATTTCACTGCAACCAGTAAGTTACCTGTAGCCACCCTAGAAATATAGCCGCGTGTAAAGGTACCCTAAGGGTTAACAACAGTGGTTGTAGCTCAGCCATTGCAAAAATAGAAAAAGTGGCACTCACCCTGTTTTTGCCTTAAAATATCTTCTTTATTACATGTCCTTAAAAATAAGCAGGTACAGAAAGACGTTCACAGCATTGTACAAGGATTACAGCTGTTTTGTGATAGCTTAGCACTTCAATAGATCCTATGTAGCTTTGCCATATTAGCTGTCCATGGTATTATCAGGTATTATCTGGGCATGACACTGCAGTACTAGTTAGCTGCTGCTGTCTGTATCAGGTGATGTGGTTGTCCACTCTATCAGCCTTTAAGTATTCCCATGACCCATCACCTGGTGTCATTGAAAGAGTTCATTCTCTACTCTGACCGTGTGCTGTTTGGGCACTGTGCAGTTCTGCTGAAGCCTTCCAGTAGCTTTTTACCTTGGTGAAAGTGATCTGGTGGGGAGTTGCTGTTTGTATTCCAGTTCCTTAGGTGGAGGGGAGGGGGTGTTAGCTCAGGGTTGGTCAGGAGCAGGGCAAGGGTGGTAGTCTAGACATCCTCACCTTTAGATGTAATTCTGTGAACAGGGTCATCTAGGGAACCCCAGTTTTCAGAGTCAGACTAGATACCCAGATTGACTTTGCCCATCACTGCCATGCTGCTACTATTTCCCTTGTCCATTATAACTACACTGCGACCATTGTAAAATAGCACTATCATGCAATTCCAAATAGCTTCTTAAAAATGTGATTTCTCAGGAAATTAGTTAAAAAAAAAAAATTGAAAATGTTCCTGGCTAGGAGGAGGGGTTAGGCAGAACATCTGAGGAAAAGGAAGAGAGAGGAAGTGGTGAGAAGTACTCTGGGGAGTGAAGCCGTGACTGGACTCACCCCAGGGCGGAGTACTAGGAAAAGGGCACCAGAGTCCTTGGTTTGCAGTGCTGCACGTTCCAAAAGCCGAATCTGGAGGGCAAGAGGCTGCAAGCCTCCTGGCCACAGCGAACACCCGGTGGCATAGCAGCATCCTGAGAGCTTGGAGTTGCCACTAGATCATGGTACCCATGAGGGGCTTGTGCTTCCTGTCATACGTATCAGAACCAACATGCATGAAGAGGGCTGCAGCATAGCTACAGGCAGCAGGGACCCAAAATGAGAGCTCAGTAGGAAGGCCTCCATTCCCACCCATCGAGGTGGATCCTCAAAAGCTTCCAGACTGTCTGGACCTCATCTACCACCTGTAACCAATGCCCTGGATTGCACCAACAACTGCCAAGTAAAGGTAACGGAAACTGCACTGTTCTGTGTCCTCTATTTATTTGCCGCACCCTCTGTCTCGCACCCCAACAACCACCACCAATCTAATAGACTGTCTCACTTATCCCTGGGGCGCCGCTCCACCTGTGGGGAGCGATACCATCTTGGCTGCATCACCATCCGCCCCAGCAGTCCCAATCTGCAGCGTCGGCCATCCCTGGCCAAACACCACATGTGGCATCACGAATATCCCCTGTAAATATCCCCTTTACTGCACACCCAGGGTCACGAGCTTAGGTCACTGCCACTGTGATCTCCCAGAGAACTGACTGGCCCAGTCCTGAGTACCCCACGGACCTGGTGGGTGTCCTATGTGTCCATAAGAGGATTTCAATACGGTACACTAGAGGAATAGGTAGTCTATTGATTCAAAGCACTTACATTTTAAAATTTGTACTTTGTATTTTCTTTTCTTGTACTCTCTGCCATTGGCATGTTTTAATGCATGTGAATGAAATGTATATTTTTATAAATAGGTATAGTGCTTTTTTCAGTAGATTAGATAGAAATATACCTTTCTTTGATCATCACTTTGGTTGGTACTCTTGCATATGTGATTCTAACATCTCAAAATAAGAAATGCACTGTTTTTATCTGGGTGGATTCCTTTGCTGGATTTACACTTCTAAATAAAATTTAGATTTAGGGTTCCAGTGTCTAAAATAATTATTGGGTCTGGGGTGAAATGTAGGGTCTGATGTTTGGAAACTGAATTACTCTACTATGTCTAGGGATGGGCAAGTCTAGTCGCTAGGACTCGTTACTCGGCGAGTAGTAAGGGACTTGCAGGACTCGGTACTCGGCGAGTTTCCCAGCGATTACTCGCACAGTAACGAGTCCAATGCAAGTCAATGGCAATCCTAGTTTTGTCAGAGTTTACTTTTTCTCACTCGCTAGACTCGCTATATCACATCGCTATGTAGCTTGAATCTCCCCAAATCGTTTAAACAATCGCACCGCTTCACGGATACCCGCTGTCAGCAGCGCGTCTGAGCGAGTCTACGAATCTGAGTCCTGTATACTGTATTCGGGACTCGCGAATAGGGTGGAGGCACACTGGCGTTGAACTCGCGAGAATTTAATGCGAGAAAAACTCGCATTAAACTTGGACCTGTATCTTTCAATGATATAGGTCACATTAATGCGAGTTTCTGGCATTAAACTCGCTTTGCGAGAGCAATCCGAGTGCAATCGCAGCAAGCTGCGATTGCACTGCGATTGCCTCGCGCGAGGGCCCATTAAAAGTATATGGGTGCGAGTCTAGCTCGCACCCAAACAGCACACGGTGCGAGAGTCGCAGCCGTGTGCTGTCAAAATCACTGGCCCCCCGCAGTCCCCATACAGTTACAATAATGTTTCATTGCTGTGACAGCAGCAGTGAAGCATTATTGTATGTATAATTTATTATTTTTTGCAAAGTTACACCCATCAGCTTGATTTTACATGTTTTTACAATGTCGGCTGTTCAGGACTTCATTCAGCACTGTGCTACCGAGGGGGTTTTTAACCCGGTGAATAAGGGGTTAATCAGACGCTGGTGTCATGACACCATCTGTCCAGGGGTTGTCCTCCCCCCCTGGATACATGGTGACATGACATCATGTGTCTGAATGGGTTAATTTTTCTGTAAACCAGGTTCAATTGTATGTCGGGTTTAGAAAAGTGACAGAATAAGCCGTGATTTGTAAGGAGCTGTCCATGGTGCTGAAGCCCTGGCTTCCATTCACAAATCACTGGCTTATTCTGTCACTTCTCTAAAGCCGACATACAATTGAACCTGGTTTACAGAAAAATTAACCCATTCAGACACATGATGTCATGTCACCATGTATCCAGGGGGGAGGACAACCCCTGGACAGATGGTGTCATGACACCAGCGTCTGATTAACCCCTTATTCACCGGGTTAAAACCCCCTCAGTAGCACAGTGCAGAATGCAGTCCTGAACAGCCGACATGGTAAAAACATGTCAAATCAAGCTGATAGGTGTAACTTTGCAAAAAAATTACATTATACATACAATACTACTTCACTGCTGCTGTCACAGCAATGAAACATCACTCGCATCACTGTCGTGCATCAATCACGCTCCGTGTTTGATGCACGACAGTTTGCCTCCACCCATACAGAATCTGTTATGTTCCGACAAAGCTTCCGAGACACATCTGCGATTTGTAAATCGCACATTACTCGCTATTACTCGCTTCCCCATTCATTAACATTGGACTCGCTAGACTCGCAACGAGTAGCGAGTCCTGGCCTCGGACTCGCTAGAGTCAAGCGATTCCGAGTAATTTAGGACTCGCCCATCACTAACTATGTCTTGTGTAATACAGAATTTTAGTAATTTTTTTTGTCTTATGAAAAAAAATTTGGTAGGTTATTGTTTCTGTATTTATTTTTCGGACATTTCACTGAAACTAAAATGCTTAGGATATTTTAAAACACTGTATTGAAGCTGGGAAAATGTAGTACACCTAACAGGACCTCTACTAGATCATTAGAAGCAGGAACAGACTTGTACAATGGTGAACAGGGTGCAGTGATCTTGATCATAGCAGGTGGTGACTGCTGGAACTAATCTCATAAAATATGTAAAAGACAAAATGCAGTATGTAGAGAGTGAATGCTGGTAAAAAACACATCATATGGGTAACATATGGTACATACATTGACTTATTTCCGAAAATTCACCTGTAATAACAAGTGTTACAAGTGCTACAGACGTATTAAAGGGAACCTGTCATGTTAACCATAATGTCTGATCTATCAGCATCTTGTTTAAGAGCTGAGCTAGTTGATATATAGCATTATGCGAAGAAATTCAGAATATCTTGTAGTTCATTCATTGAAATTTCTGCTAATATTGTGTTAGGAGTCCCTGATCAGTAATCTTTGCAGTCAAGACGGTCAATCACTGGATTACGCCACCCGCTGGACTCCTAAGCCCAGAATGAGCAGTGATTTCATATAAATCACGTCTTCTTAATCTTTTTATACCAATTATTATATTAATCTTTACAAGTCTTCTTACACTATAACATAATGTACAATGTTTCATAATAACAGGTTCCCATCATTGTACCCATCAAGAACACCTTTAATATATATGGGACGTATAGTTTACTTGTATACACGTCTAGAATATTTTCTCATTAGATAGAGATATCACAGGGGATTGAAGGTGAAGAATAAGTGATTTCAGCCATGAGTGAGCAGTTTATGATCTCTGGTAGGACTCTGCTTCCCAGACCAGTTTTTCCACTCAAGTAAACAAGAAAAGGACATTGAATGTGAATAAAAAAATACTTGATGTAGGGGAAATTAATCTAAGAAGAAAGGCTCAGCAAGTAAACGTGCAGAGATTATTATGAACTCTGTCTTTTATTCTCTCTCCTGGCTGTAAATCACATCTGTAAATCTTACTGGTAAAGCCAACAAGAGGGATATAAAGTATATTTATATGCCTCTCTTGTTATGTGCTTTTAGTAGATCATAGTCCCCTCCAGCTGTCTCCTTCCTGATATATTAGAGTAACAAATCGTCGATGCAATGGCATCTTGATTACAACTTTCTCCTATACTTCATCAGTGAGAAGGCGATATAATGCACTCGGGTAATATATCACTGGAGGAATTGACAGCAAAAAATGAAAAAAGAATTTAAACAATAAAAATTTCAAAACATTGTTTGACAAAGTGATCGTCTAATAATTTCCATACACATATGCCTAGATTAAATGTCAATTAGTGGCTTAAAAAAATATTCATACCTTATGAACTTTTCTACATTTTTCAGGTTAAACTTGTAATGTGGCGCAGGATGGTGGTCATGGGCAAGGTCTGTATTTCTTGTGAACAAAAGAGGGTCAATGCTGGGTTTGTGGATTTCTGCTATAGAGACAATACGCCATTGCAGGCCACATGATGCCAATGGCTTTAGCTGGGAAGGACCAGATGTTACCCAATTCATCGAGCGAGATAACCAGTTCTTTAAAAAAATTGTACTTTATTCAACAACAGATCGATGCCAACTATGAACGTTAGACAGAGGGCACATATTGTGTCGGACATTTCATTAACAAAGAGCATCTCTATACACAGTGTCTTTACTTCTTCCACTGCACTTTTACCAGCTTCCACTAGTTTTACTTGTTTCACCAAAGCCCAGCCTAGATTCATAGTAAATCTGAAACTGTGATGTGCATTTGTATCCAACTCCCCTTAGTCACTACTTTGTAGGACCACCTTTTGCTGCAATCACTGCTGTAGTCTTTTGGGGTATGTGTCCACCAGCTTTGCACATCTGAAGGCTAATCTTTTTGGCTATTTTTCTTTGAGCTATGGGTCTCTGCAGCTCCTCCAGATTGACCATGGACCTCTTGGCTTCTTCTCTAATTAGTGTTCTCCTTGCTTGGAATGTCAGTTTAGGTGGGCGGACTTGTCATGATAGGTGTACAGTTTGTGCCATACTCTTATTTTTGAATGATGAATTGAACAGTGATTCATGAGATGTTCAGAGCTAGGGTTATTTTTATTACCCAACCCGTTATTATTATTCTTTACAAATGTATCCCTGACCTGTCTGCTGTGTTCCTTAGTTTTGATGATTCTGTTTTCTTCCTAATGTTCCCTAAACAAACATCTGAAGCCTTGACAGAACAGCTGTAGTTAGTACAGTTAGGGAATGGTGGGAATTTTTAATACAAATATAATAGAATACAGCTTAGATTATTGCCTTAAATAGATAGGATTTTAGATGGAAATTTAGTTTGACTTTAGACCACCCATTTAAATCTGCAGCATGTCAATTCTTTCAACATTTTTTCTCAGATTTCACTTATATTTATGAGTGGAGAAAAATCTCGAACAAACATTTGTGTAAAAAATGCAGTAAAATGCAGTGTATTTTAAGCTGTGTTTTCACAACAAAAGATGCAGAAATGACTACTGCAAATACATAATATATGCACATGCCTTTTGACAGTATTGATAAATTTGCTCCTTAGGGAATCTGACAGTAGGTTTTGCTACCTCATCTGAGAGCAGCATTAGGTATCAATGTATCACTAGTTTACTGAGTGCAGCAGTTTTTACATTTGACATGCAGCAGAGGTGAGAAAGCTTCCCACACCCACAGCAGGCTCTCCATGTGCAAAGTCTATAGACAGTAAGCTGCTAATTAACAGGAGGGGAGTATGCCTGAGTGTCAGAGACAAAAGGCAATATAACTGATGTTGTCCAGGCAATGATAAGATCTTAGTGCTAAAGCAATCATTACAAGTAAACAACAGCAGATACCTGTTGA
>JARQOC010001368.1:0-42768 GCA_033576535.1 Allobates femoralis
GGGGGCCTAGGCCGCGAAGCAGGTGGGGCCTAGGCCGCGAAGCAGGCAAAGCAAGGGGGACCTAGGCTGCGAAGCAGGCAAAGCAGGGGGGGACCTAGGGTGCAAAGCAGGCAAAGCAGGGGGGGCCTGGGCCGCGAAGCAGGCAAAGCAGGGGGGCCTAGGCCGCGAAGCAGGCAAAGCAGGGGGGCCTAGGCCACGAAGCAGGGAAAGCAGGGGGGGCCTGGGCCGCGAAGCAGGCAAAGCAGGGGGGGCCTGGGCCGCGAAGCAGGCAAAGCAGGGGGGGCCTAGGCCGCGAAGCAGGCAACGTAGGGGGGCCTAGGCTGCGAAGCAGGCAAAGCAGGGGGGCCTATGCCATGAAGCAGGCAAAGCAGGGGGCCTAGGCCGCGAAGCAGGCAAAGCAGGGGGGGCCTGGGCCGCGAAGCAGGCAAAGCAGGGGGGGCGTAGGCCGCGAAGCAGGCAAAGCAGGGGGGCCTAGGCCGCGAAGCAGGCAAAACAAGGGGGGCCTGGGCCGCGAAGCAGGCAAAGCAGGGGGGGCCTAGGCCGCGAAGCAGGCAAAGCAGGGGGGGCCTGGACCGCGAAGCAGGCAAAGCAGAGGGGGCCTAGGCCGCGAAGCAGGCAAAGCAGGAGGGGCCTGGGCCGCGAAGCAGGCAAAGCAGGAGGGGCCTGGGCCGCGAAGCAGGCAAAGCAGGAGGGGCCTGGGCCGCGAAGCAGGCAAAGCAGGGGGGGGCCTGGGCCGCGAAGCAGGGGGGCATAGGCCGCGAAGCAGGCAAAGCAGGGGGGCCTAGGCCGCGAAGCAGGCAAAGCAGGGGGGGCCTGGGCCGCGAAGCAGGCAAAGCAGGGGGGCCTAGACTGCGAAGCAGGCAAAGCAGGGGGGCCTAGGCCGTGAAGCAGGCAAAGCAGGGGGGGCCTAGGCCGCGAAGCAGGCAAAGCAGGGGGGGCCTGGGCCGCGAAGCAGGCAAAGCAGGGGGGGCCTAGGCCGCGAAGCAGGCAAAGCTGGGGGGCCTAGGCCGCGAAGCAGGCAAAGCAGGAGGGGCCTGGGCCGCGAAGCAGGCAAAGCAGGGGGGCCTAGGCCGCAAAGCAGGCAAAGCAGGAGGGGCCTGGGCCGCGAAGCAGGCAAAGCAGGGGGGCCTAGGCCGCAAAGCAGGCAAAGCAGGGGGGGCCTAGGCCGCGAAGCAGGCAAAGCAGGGGGGGCCTGGGCCGCGAAGGAGGCAAAGCAGGGGGGCCTAGGCCGCGAAGCAGGCAAAGCAGGGGGGCCTAGGCTGGGAAGCAGGCAAAGCAGGGGGGGCCTCGGCTGCGAAGCAGGCAAAGCAGGGGGGGCCTAGGCCGCGAAGCAGGCAAAGCAGGAGGGGGGGTCTAGGCTGTGGCTGCTGGCATGAGCTCCACAGAAATACTCACCTGGACATGTCACCAGGGCTGTGGAGTCGGTAAGTCAAACATCTGACTGAGTCCTAAATTTCCCTGAATACAACTTCAACTCCATCTAAATGGACACCGCCTCCAATTCCATGACTCCGGCTCCACTACCAGGGCTGTGAAGTCAATAATCCAAACATCTGACTCTTCTCAATTTCCCTGAATCCAGACACAGACTCTTCAGCCCTGCTTGTCACCTTCCTGTTGTCTTGGTCTAAAAACACAAAATGATTCAGGTTTAGAACTTGGTACTTTCTATTCTGATTGTGAAGTCACGGAAAGTCAGTGATGTCGTGTGACCTATGATATCATCACAACGGTCACTGCTGTTCCTATAGATCGAGATTAAAACATAAAGGAATAGTTCACTTTAAAGAGGACCTGTTCCCCCCCTCGCTTTCCAAAGGGAAAGCGCCACTAGATGCAACGTGTATGCTGCATTCAGAGAAGGAGTCTCCAATGTCTCTACCGACCCCCCCATTCAACCTGTAATAAACAATTTTGACAGTTTTAAGATAGGAAGTCCGGAGGCATGAGCGGGAACGTCAGCGCCAGAGCCCGCCCTGCTGTATGCATTCAGCATGATCTTTAGCAGGGCAGGCTCTGGCGCTGACGTTCCAGCAGCCGGGACCCACTCCTACCAATTCCTTGCTGTGCGCCTGTGTGAGTTCAGATGCTGAGGCATGCGCACAACAAGGAGGGGAGACCCACAAAGGCAGGAGGCGGAACTGAGAGGCAGGGGGCGGGATGACCCTGTGAACAGCGAGGACTACATAATCAGTAAATCCCTACAGGCTTCTTATCTTAAAACTTTCATAATTGTTTATTACTTACAGGGGGCGGGAGACATGGGAGACCCCTTCCCTGAACGCAGCAGACACGCTGCATTCAGTGGTGCTTTCACTTTGGAAGGCATCAGGGGGTCGATGGGTCCTCTTTAATAAATCGGCAACAACCCTGCATATAATTATGAGATGCACATTTAAAGGGACCCATCTATTTTATTCCATATTATCCAGTGCTCTATGTTCTAAAGGAATACTCAGGACTCCTTACTGCCATTCCTGACCACAGTAAGCAACTCCCAGGTCACCCAGTGATTCAACAATAAATGAGAGCTGACAGCAGAGACTGATGGCATTTGCAATAAATTTTTGTTAAAAATGCTCAAATTTGACGTGAATTGCAAAAATACCCAATAATGAAGCCATATGGAGTTGTCCCAACCTGAGTCACAGCGACTGGGCCCTCCTGTTTTCCCAGGGCCCCAACACTTGCCTGGGTGCTGATGCCGGTCTGGTGTACATGCACGTTATTAGATCAAACTCTAAACCAGACTCAACAAATGTATTACATAGTCACCCTCCTATTAGGGGCCGTAATATTACGTGTCCTGTAGAGGCTCTGCTTCACACAACAATAACAGCTGATTGCAAGAGGTTTTAGCTGTCAGACAAGTAAAGAGCTCTGTACCTGCAGGGGTGTACATAGACATCACATAGCAAAAATCCCAATATGTACTATAAAGAAAAAATATAGGACCCACACAGCTGGAGTGACAGGACATGATGTTACTGATCAACCAGATTTCGGTCAGTTGGAGGCTTTTGCGCTTTTTGCTTAAAAAAAAAAAGTTGATACCTAAGTACTTGACATTTTTTAACGATTACAGCAATATTGGAACTCATGTATCAATGATCGCAGGGTACGTATGCACTATGTGTGTATATGACTCTAATGACTCTTAATGGCACATGTGTACCTCAAGCTTCGCAGCTTAGTAACCATGGATACCTATGTAACTGTCACTATATGTGTGGTTGTAACCATGGATACATAAGCTGGAATGCTTCATATAAGGTAAGTGACATAGCTAATCACGAGAACTATACTATATTTCTAAGTGGAGGGATTTGCTATTATTATTATTATTATTATTATTATTATTATTGCACCTACTACATTTTGGGATAGGATCTTGGAGATGGGAATACCCCTTTCACTACTATTGACAGGACTAATAAAGCCAAGCAAGGCCTGGGGTTTCTTCCATCTATGAACCTACCTCAGGTATGTTTGGAGGTAGCAGATGGAAGGTACACATCTGTCATTCAAAAGCCACAGAATGCTGGCATGGCCGCTGGACCAGGGTCCTGTGAATTAATTTGCTCATCTATAGTTTTGTCACAATTACAACTCTTTACAGATTAGGTTTCCCATTACTGGGGTACAACCAATTTGTCTAGAGTCTCCTGTGTGAATGATCAAAGCCTATGCTTTGCCACTCCACTCACTGTGTATGGGACTTGGAGATACCCAACTCTCAATAAATGGGGGAGTTGGGACACTAAGAATCAGTCACTGCGGTCGTTCTGATGGGGTGTTTGTAAGGCTGCAGTTACAAGGCAACTTTGGCTGCTAAACATGATGTGCAGTCCAAATAATTATGGTCTGCTTCAACATCACTGTGCCATGTATTTGAATGGGGTTTCATTGCAAACCCAAGAATACTGCGACCATAAGAAGCAAGTTGCAAAAAGTCAGACCCATTCAGATTTTTTTTTGTAAATTGCTTGTCACAATAACCCAGCGGGTCTCAATGCAACCTCATTCTACAGCAAGAACAGTTGATTGTAATGGCCCCTTTACACGCCGCTACCGAAAGGTAGAAACCGGCAGGTATCAGAGACAATTGTACCTGATACCTTGTAAACACCGCGCAGGACAGGTATTCAAAGAGACAGGGAGGAACAACCTGAATTACACGCCGCTACTGCGCGGTGTTTACAAGGTATCAGGTACAATTGTCTCTGTTACTTGCCGGTTTCTACCTTTCGGTAGCGACGTGTAAAGGGGCCATAAGAGGTTTTAGCTGCTATATCCCCCTATAAGAAAAGAGCTCCCTACCTAGGTTCGTCCATTCCGGTTGTAAGGTCCTAGTGGCACAAGATGGCCACAGTGTAGAACTTTGTACATTCTATATCAGTTGTGATGTCATTTGCTCAGTGATGTCATCAAACCTGCCTAGAATAATGCTAACACAACAAGCAAGTCCCAAGAAGTCAGACCCATTCAGATTTTTTTGTAAATTGTTTGTCACAATACCGCAGTGGGCCACAAAGCAACTTCATTCCTCAACATTAAGCTATGATGCAGCAGCAGCACATTGTGACCTGTGTTGTGGCCAAAGTCACCAAATAACTATCTTACTCTGATCTGCTTTGTGTTTATTTATGACTAAAAACCACATTCTCGTTGAACTGAAATTTGATGTGGTCATAAATCAGCTGAGAGAAGCTCAGTTTAAAAAACAAAAATCAGGAGTTCCAGACTTGCACTCTAAAAACAAACTCAAAGGGAGAAGTTAAGGCCCTGTCTCACATAACGATATCATTAGAGAGATCGTTGTAACTGTGACGTTACAAAGATCTCTCCATCGATGTCGTTCTGTGTGACACTTTGCAGCGATCAGGCCCCTGCTGTGAGGTCGCTGATCGTTACAAAGTGAGAAAAAGGGGACCGGGTATGACCATGTTAGGGGCAGACTACTCAGAATTACATTATAAAAAGAAAGAGAGAAAGAGAGTTCTGATGCCCAGGTAACTAAACCACGTATTTACTGTACACACCAGTATATGTTGCAAAAATAGTATTTTATTAAATGCAGTGGATACAATAAATGGACGTGTACAAGGTAAAAGATGACAAGGATTCAAGACAAAGAGGGAGACAGATGACAAGTGGGCAAGACAGGCAAGGGCTGTATATAGGGTTCAGAGGGGTAGTGAAAGTGACATGTGCTACTATTGACAGGACTAATAAAGCCAAGCAAGGCCTGGGGTTTCTTCCATCTATGAACCTACCTCAGGTATGTTTGGAGGTAGCAGATGGAAGGTACACATCTGTCATTCAAAAGCCACAGAATGCTGGCATGGCCGCTGGACCAGGGTCCTGTGAATTAATTTGCTCATCTATAGTTTTGTCACAATTACAACTCTTTACAGATTAGGTTTCCCATTACTGGGGTACAACCAATTTGTCTAGAGTCTCCTGTGTGAATGATCAAAGCCTATGCTTTGCCACTCCACTCACTGTGTATGGGACTTGGAGATACCCAACTCTCAATAAATGGGGGAGTTGGGACACTAAGAATCAGTCACTGCGGTCGTTCTGATGGGGTGTTTGTAAGGCTGCAGTTACAAGGCAACTTTGGCTGCTAAACATGATGTGCAGTCCAAATAATTATGGTCTGCTTCAACATCACTGTGCCATGTATTTGAATGGGGTTTCCTTGCAAACCCAAGAATACTGCGACCATAAAAAGCAAGTTGCAAAAAGTCAGACCCACTCAGATTTTTTTTTGTAAATTGCTTGTCACAATAACCCAGCGGGTCTCAATGCAACCTCATTCTACAGCAAGAACAGTTGATTGTAATGGCCCCTTTACACGCCGCTACCGAAAGGTAGAAACCGGCAGGTATCAGAGACAATTGTACCTTGATACCTTGTAAACACCGCGCAGGACAGGTATTCAAAGAGACAGGGAGGAACAACCTGGATTACACGCCTCTACTGCGCGGTGTTTACAAGGTATCAGGTACAATTGTCTCTGATACCTGCCGGTTTCTACCTTTCGGTAGCGGCGTGTAAAGGGGCCATAAGAGGTTTTAGCTGCTATATCCCCCCTATAAGAAAAGAGCTCCCTACCTAGGTTCGTCCATTCCGGTTGTAAGGTCCTAGTGGCACAAGATGGCCACAGTGTAGAACTTTGTACATTCTATATCAGTTGTGATGTCATTTGCTCAGTGATGTCATCAAACCTGCCTAGAATAATGGTAACACAACAAGCAAGTCGCAAGAAGTCAGACCCATTCAAATTTTTTTGTAAATTGTTTGTCACAATACCGCAGTGGGCCACAAAGCAACTTCATTCCTCAACATTAAGCTATGATGCAGCAGCAGCACATTGTGACCTGTGTTGTGGCCAAAGTCACCAAATAACTATCCTACTCTGATCTGCTTTGTGTTTATTTATGACTAAAAACCACATTCTCGTTGAACTGAAATTTGATGTGGTCATAAACCAGCTGAGAGAAGCTCAATTTAAAAAACAAAAAACAGGAGTTCCAGACTCGCACTCTTAAAACAAACTCAAAGGGGGAAGTTAAGGCCCTGTCTCACATAACGATATCGTTAGAGAGATCGTTGTAACTGTGACGTTACAAAGATCTCCCCAGCGATGTCTGTGTGACACTTAGCAGCAGTGGCGTAACTACTGTCCTGCGCGGGCCCCGGTGCAAGATTCACTCAGGGGCCCCCTAGGTGAGGACCGGGGGGGGTTGTGCTAGCAGTGCAGGCCGGGTGAGAAGCGGGGGGGGGGGTGCTAGTGGTGCCGGACGCACGATTACCTGCTCTGCCTCCAGGCTTTTGGTGCGGTGAAGGGGCGGGCACTGCTGCGCGGCTGCAGGAAGTGTCACTTCCAGTCCTCCCTCAGCTCCTCTTCCGGCGCTATCGCGGTCGCGGCGGTGGGCTGGAGGCAGAGGCAGCAGGGCCCCCCGGGGAGCACGGGGTTCCCCCGGGGAGCTCGGGGCCCCCCCTAGGGGGCGGGCCCGGTCTCAGCCGCGACCGCTGCGACCGCGGTACTTACGCCACTGCTTAGCAGCGATCAGGCCCCTGCTGTGAGGTCGCTGATCGTTACAAAGTGCTGCGGGTCATTTTTTGATCGTTGGTTTCCCGCTGGTCAGCACGCATCGCAGCGTGTGACAGCGAGAAACCAGCGATCAGTGACCTCACAGGATGGTGCAGGGACATGTTTTGCTAGCTTAGGAGGCATTTTGGAGGTGACAGGATCCCTTTAATACTCACCGCTGAGCTTCCTATGCTGCTGTGCCAGCCATGTTGGATTGAAGAGGACTAAATTGAATAGAAGTCAGAAGGGAAAGTGACTACATGCAAAAATGTTCACTCCCTTTTTAAGGATACTGTGTTGGGTCGCTTTAATAAGTGAAGGTGTCCCACTGACCATCTCTCAACATCCAGAAAAACAAAGTTCTGCTACCTAATACAATTTACAGGCAAGGTTAGACTATGTTCTCACTGGAATCCTGCGCTTCTAAAAAGTACTTGTATTTATTTTTTACAATTCCCCATAAAATCCTATAGGGAAAAAATCCGCAAGTTTCGGAGTTCCTTAAAAGACCCATGCGTTTTGGCTTGAAGCCACGTAAGTGTCCTAGATCACCCGTGAGTCTCGCTGCCCAAACTCAAGCCTTAGTTACCATATTTTTCAGACTATAAGACGCACTTTTTTCCCAAAAAAATTGGGGGGAAATGGGAGTGCATCCTATAGTCCGGATGTAGCATACCATACAACTAGGTCACAGGAGACAGGGTCGCCGCTGCAGGAAGTTGGCAGTGGCATGAGTGGGGCAATGCTGCGGGCCCTGGGCTGGGAGGACAGGGTGCACCAGTGCTCAAGGCAGACACCATTGATCCCCTGGCAATGGACTTCAGGAAATTGGTTGTGGAGGCAGTGCATGCGCAGATTGAGATCTCTACTCTTCTAGATCTCAATATAAGTATTACTGCTTCCACGGCCATTTTCCTGAAGTCCATTGCATTCACCACCGGGAGATCAACGATACGTGCCTTGCGACACCCCATTCTCCCAGCCCAGTGCCCACAGCACTGGTGACGCCGCTCCAAATCCCCCTCTTTCCCCGATATGCTACGCTCAGACAATAAGTCGGACCCCCATTTTAAAATTTTACTTTTTTTTTGAGTGTGCATTGGGGTCCAAAAAAAATTCAGAATATATGATGCTATCTAATTTGGGTGGGGAGATTTGCAATCCTTCTGTTCACCACGGTTCATACTGACAGACACAGGGATGTATAAGTCTGGCCTTAATCATGGAATCCATTCTGCTCAGTAAAATACAGACAGCGGGGGAATGCAGTGTTTAGGCTCCATGGGAAAATGGTTATAGGGAGATCTGTTCACATCTGCAATGGCAGCTTCTCCACAGATAGTGCTATTATTTTTTTCATTAGATAGGACAATTTTTACTCTCCAAACTATGAACACCAAGGGGGTACCCGACTGACGACAATTAAAGTCAGCAGTGGTGTTCGTGGTAGGACAGATCTGGCACTTTGTTAGAAATGAAAGCCGTGACAGATGTGAACAGAGGCTTAAATTAACCCAATGCAAGCCCCTGGTACCCGCACATCTAGTATCTACAGGTAAAGACAAGTGCCACTTACTCTGGTTGAAAGCGTGGTAGACATTCAGCAATGTCAGATGATCAAAGTCTGTGTGGGCAAACCTCATGTTGGACTTCATCTGCAGTGTTCTTGACTTCCAAGGGTCGGATAAAACACTGTGTGACTAAACAAGGTTGGTATGCGCCCAACACAAATGCCCATATCGATGAGTCATGCATTCACTGACAGTAACAAGGCCTAACTAGGTCAGTTACCAAAGCATAGGGAAGGTTGGACCTAGAACTGCAACTTGGGCTGTATATGACCTGCATCAACACTTAGGCTGGCATTACACCACGGCGTGATCCGGTCCGGGGCTGTTTGGGATGACCCTGACAGCTCCGGACCGGATCAGCACACAGAACCGGAGGGCCAAATGTGCCCTCCGGTCCTGTGTGCAGCCGGATGCTGCTAATTGCAGCCGCAGCTGCTGATTTTTCAAGACCGCGGTTTGCTGCGGTCCTGAAAGAACAGCGCCGTGCAGCCGCCAGTGTCCGCTTGCCGGACCAGGGCAATCTGGCCCCATAGGCTCCCATGTTAGGGACCGCTGGATTGCCCCGGATACGGGAGATCCGGCGAATTCCAAGATCCGGCAAATGGGGAGATTTTTCTCCCCGGACAAAAAAATGATGCAAGCATCATTTTTGTGTCCGGAGAAAGAGATCCGAATTCCCCCGGAGTGTGCCGGAGTGATGAAACCGGATGGCAGAGAGCTGTCATCCGGCTCCATCCGGCCCCATAGGTTTCTATGGGGCCAAAAAACGGTCCGGGGCTGCCTGGTTTACACCGGACAGCCCCGTATCAAAAAAATCCGTGGTGTGAAGCCAGCCTTAAAGAGAACCTGTCACCCCCCCTGGTGCTATGCTAACTGATTGAAGCACTGAATGCAGTGTGTCTGCTGCATTCAGGGAAGGGGTTACCCATGTCTCTAGCTCCCCTGTAAGCTGTTATAAAGACTTTATAAAGTGCACAGATAAGGAGTCCGGAATGACTTGCTCAGTAATGAGTCCTCGCTGTTGCTGGTGTCCTCCCCACCTCCAGCCCACTCGGTGCCACCTCCAGCCCTCTCTTGTTCAGCCTCCTGTATGTGTCATCGCTGAGGGCTGGAGGTGGCACAAAGAGGGCTGGAGGCAGGGAGGACACCAGGAAACAGCGAGGACTCATTACTCATTACTGAGTAAGTCACTCCGGGCTCCTTATCTGTACATTTTATAAAGTCTTTTTAACAACTTACAGGGAAGCTGGAAACATGAGGGACCCCTTCCCTGAATGCAGCAGACACTCTGCATTCAGTGCTGCATTCAGTTAGCATAGCAACAGGGGGGTGACAGGTCCTCTTTAACCCCTTCATGACCTTGGAATTTTTCATTTTCGTTTTTTTCTCCCCTGCTTTCAAGAGCCATAACCTTTTTATTTTTCCGTCAATATAGACATATGATGGCTTGTTTTTTGTGGGATGAGTTGGACTTTCATATGCAATAATTTATTTTGCCATATAGTGTACAGGGAAATTGCAAAAAAATTCTAAATGCAGTGAAATTGCAAAAAAAGTGCAATAACACATTTATTTTTGGGTATTTTAGTCGCCATGTTCACTATATGGTAAAACCGACATGACTGCGTGGTGCCTCAGGTCTTTACGAGTTCGTAGATACCAAACATGTATACCTTTTTAGGGTACCTCTACACGCCACCACTATCACTGGCAACCGGTATCAACCGTACGTGCACGTGCACGTTTTTAACGGTTGCCAACGATTGCCGATGCCGCATGTACACGCCGCCATTGCGTTGTCAACTCAAGGCATCGTGGTTCCCCGGAAGTTCCTACAGATCCTGCGGATAACTTGCTGTTGAATACCGTCGCCGCTTCACACACCGCTATCCACAAAGGAATATGGGCGTTCATCTTTAGCGCCGCAAGAACATAGGCGTGACAGAGTTGTGTATTCCATGACGCTAACAGGCTGATTGGACAACGCAATAGCGTCATGATTGGGCAGCCTGCGCAGGAAGGCTAATACATGACGCTTTTGCAATTGTGTAGTGTGAATGGACAGCTCTTTAAACATGGCGCCCTGTGAAGGGACAGCCATTCGTAACACAGTAGCCTCCACCAATGATCGCTGATGGGGCGCGGTATCCATGAGGCTGTGGCACGTTCCTGGGAATTCACTAGGCAACGCTGATTCCATCCCTGTCCCCCGTTTACACGCCACTACCATGGCAATTCTCCCTTTGTGTTGCCTTGGATTTTAGAACACGGCTTGGAAACAGCTACCCGAAGCAACTGCGAGAAACCCGATCACTTTCCCAAATTACACGCCGCCACTTCGTAGCAATTTCAAGGCAACAGTCACAAAATCCCAATTGCCAGGCAGTTGCTACCACGCAGTGGCGGCGTGTAAAGGTACCCTTACTGGTATCTAGGTAGTGAAAAAAAATTCTGAAATTTGACCAAAAAAAAAAAATGGACCCGTAGCGTTCTCATTTTTCGGGATCTGAGGCTGTGTAACGGCTTATTTTTGCGTCTTGAGCTAACGTTTCTAATGATACAATTTTTGGAGGGATCCGCAGTTTTGATCGCCTATTATTGCATTTTATAGCAATGTTGCGGCGACCAAAAAAACTGAATTCGTTGGAATTGGAAAATGGCGTTTGGACCATTTTTTCCGTTACGGAGTTTACGGCTCTCATTAACGGATTCAATACGATGATAGATCGGGCGATTCTGAACGCGGCAATATCAAACGTGTATTTTTTTTTAATACTTATATTGTGATTGGGGGAAAGGGGGGTGTTTTGAACTTCTTTTTTTTTTTTTACAGGTTTTTAAAAAGTATTTTTTATTCATTTTTATTTTTACACTGCTGCACAGGCTAAACGCTTCTGGGAGATACAGATGAGCTGCAGCTCATCTGTATCTCTCAGAATTGTGGACCTGTTGTGGTTGGCAGCGCCTGCCAACCACAACACGGAACTGCTCGGTGACTGCATCTGGGGTCTAGCCAGGACCCCGGGCTGTCACGTGAGCGCCGGAGATCCCGCGATACTATTGCGGCATCTCCAGAGCAGGCGGGGAACAGCGCATTCCCTGCCGCGGCCGCCTTGGATCCCGCTGTCAGTGATTGACAGCGGGATCCAAGGGGTTAACAGCGCCAATCGGATCCCGGATCCGATCGGTGCTGTTACCCTGACAACTCAGCTGATGAGATCAGCTGAGATGTTGGGGCTTTGATGTGAGCGCCGCGCCGTATCTCACATCAAACCACCCTTACCGGTCCATGACATTGTACAACGTCATAGGTCGGGAAGGGGTTAAGTCCATCTGTAAGACATGAGAGTTTCAAAACTACAAGGCCTCTGATTATACTGTCTAGAACTTATTGATGTGTACAGCACCATGACAGCCAGAAAGTGAGCAGAAATATGGAGAAGGGTCATAAGGCCTAAATAGAACTGCCGAGAAAGGCAGCAGTCTCAAGCAGGACCTGAGGAATCAGGATGATAAACTCTGAGGGACGTACTAAAAAGAATGAAGAAAAGGAATAAATAAAAAGAATTAAGATAATACCTTATTACAGAAAGATTATGTAGATGTATAAAAGATTTCTTGGGAATTAGACATGGAATGAACACATTTCCCATATAACCAGGTGTATATTATGTTACCTGAGCATTATAGGTGTGGAATGAAAGTGAAATATCTGTAGATAATAGGAAAATGTGGAAGGGTCATTCCATGTCAAGTGATCCAAAAATGAATATTTTCTTTCCCTGACGTCCTCAGATTTTTTTTATTTTTTTTCTATATGAAGAATAACTTTAGTTAATTACAAAAAAAAAGTTTAGAATTTTTTTCTTTATCAGTTCATTTTTTACAGATTTTTAAAGTTTTAAAAAAGTGCGAATTTTGGCCTGGTATGGCTTTACATTTTCTATCATATCTCGGGCTAGAAATAAGATAGAGAAACAAAATAAACACCAATCTACTCAGAACTGTGCAGGCTTTCACCAGATATGTCACAAGAGGATCTTTGTTAATATTTTACCCATGTGATCGCAAGCACAAAACTTTAAAACGCATTTCCGAAAAATTAGTGCGCTTTAAATATTTCAAAAACTGCCCATGTGTCTGCTGTGCTCTTAGCCACATCTGTATCAAATTTCAAGTTGGATCGCGATGGGATCATATTTTAAAATATTTTAATATTAATAGCGTCAATGGGTCATTCTATATCAAGTGATCTAAATATGAATATTTTTTTTTACCTGACGTCTTTAGATTTTTTTAATTCTTTTCCTTTATGAAGTACAACTTTAGATAATTACAAATTAAAAGTTTAGAATTTTTTTCTTCATCAGTTAATTTTTTACAGATTTTTAAAGTTTAAAAAAAGGGTGAATTTTGGCCTGGTATGACTTTACATTTTTGTTATCTCAGGCTAGAAATAAGATAATGAAGTGGGAGAGGCATCATTTTACTCAGAACGGTAACAGCTTTCATTTGATATGTTACAAGACTATGTTTCTTTATATCAAATTCAAACTATTGACGGGCAATTGTGAAAAAATGACTGATTGTGTTCTTTGGTTATATTTGTGCAGAGATTCAACTTGGGACCTGTCAAATTTATATATTTTTTATTTTATGGTTGTATGAGTTATCACAACTTATTGAATAAAACATTTATATGCAACAAAAAAAAACACAAAAAACAAATCCCATAAGTGCCAGGATAAATACATCTTAATCATCAGAACACAACGCTCAGCATTTTCAACTTGAATGTATTGAACAAACCAAAAGAAGAAAGGTGATCATATCCTCAAGTTTGATTAAACAAGATTAAAAGAACCAAAAATGTTAACCCCTATTTATACATATAAATTTGTTTTCTATTCTATCACTAAACATGTGATTTATGAAGTGTTTAATAAGAATAGTACAGTAGTTAAATCATCGTTCTATAAATTATGAACTAATCAAACAATTAATAGTATGTTTTTAAAGTGGCATTTTATCAATTTGTCCCTTCTAGTGGGTGAAATGTAATCTTGTCCATAAACGCTTACTAGCAATCGCCATTTCCTTGTGTGTCAAAGAGTATGTCCGGCCTGTCACGGTGTTAGGCTCCGCCTGAGTTAATATCTGATTTTTGTGCACTTTTAAAATGTCTGGCTTTCTTGGATACACAAAGGATGGCGCTGGACCAGAAGGATGCAATAAAGTCAATTCTACTTCTTCATTTTCACAATCTTTGGAGAGTACAGTAGCCAGCCACCAGCGCCAATCATATTCATATTTTTTTCAAAAGGATTGCAACAGTGTCTATGATAAAATGCTGTTTCTTGAGAAGTAGCAGCCATTGCTGTGTGGGAAAAATACAGTTAATATTAAGTAAGGAAGATAGGTAATAAAAATAAAGATTTACAGTACACTTGAGATAGAACTGTATTACTATAAAGTGAGTTTTAGGGCTAGCGCGCACAGTTTTTTCTGTCTGCAGATACACGCTGCAGTTTTGGCAGCTTGTTTTTCTACCAAGTTTTTACCACATATGCGTTAGTTTTTTTAATCGCTAGTGAAAAAAAATGGCAGCTTTTTTTATATAAATGATAAATGCTGCGTTTATTGCAGCGATTAAAAAGTAGTTCAAGCAGTGATTTACTCACTCTTGAATGTTTCCAAAAACACTGCATGTGGTGAACCCCATAGAAATCAATGGGGCTGTTTTTCTGAATGATGATCCCTAAGAATAGCACTGTGTGTATTGGCCCTTAATAATAAAAGCATTAAACTATTAATATATTTACTCACCCATATTTTAGTACACAGCCTTGATGGCTTTGTACAGACTATTGTTTGTTCAGGAGTGAAGATGTCCAGACATGTCAGGACATGAAAGGTCTGAACGAGCTGTCTTACTTCCTGAATGCAGTGGGTAGGCACTTAACATGATTGACAGAGCTGCTGGCCTATCATCTGCTCTGCATTCACTGTCTATCCCTGTGCTTTCTCAGGTTGAGCCCTAACAAAGCTTTTTCCTATATGTCCTCTCCTGCTTCTAAGCTGTAACATATCAAAATAATACAGTAATGTCTAAAAATAATGGATTTGATAAATATAGACCCCACGCTTTTAGACCACAGGTTGAACAGATCTGAATTCAAGATTTTTGAATTGACACTATAATAGTTAAATATTTTAAAATATGATTCCATCACGATCCCAACTTGAAATTTGGCTAAGAGCATAAAAGACACATGGGCAGTTTTGGAAAAGTTTTATTAAAACGTTTTTTCGGAAATGCGTTTCAAAACGTTGCGTTTGCGTTCGCATGGGTAACAAAATTAAAATTAACAAATATACTCTTGTGACATATCTGGTGAAAGCCTGGACAGTTCTGAGTAGAATGGTGTTTATTTTGTTTCTCTATCTTATTTCTAGCCCAAGATAAAAAAAATGTAAAGTCATACCAGGCCAAAATGCACACTTTTTTTAAACTTTAAAAATCTGTAAAAAATTAACTGATGAAGAAAAAAATTCTAAACTTTTAATTTGTAATCAACTAAAGTAGTACTTCATAAAGGAAAAAAAATAAAAAAAATCTGAGGACGTCAGGTAAAAAAAAATATTCATATTGAGATCACTTGATATGGAATGACCCATTGACGCTATTAATAGTAAAATATTTTAAAATATGATCCCATCGCGATCCCAACTTGAAATTTGGTACAGATGTGGCTAAGAGCAATGCAGACATATGGGCAGTTTTTGAAATATTTAAAGCGCGCCGATTTTTCGGAAATGCATTTTAAAGTTTTGCGCTTGCGATCACATGAGTAAAATATTAACAAAGATCCTCTTGTGACATATCTGGTGAAAGCCTGTATAGTTTTGAGTAGAATGGTGTTTATTTTGTCTCTCTATCTTATTCCTAGCCTTAGTTATGAGGAGAAACGTAAAGGCAGGCAACAGCGAAATTCGCACTTTTTCCGAACTTTGAAAATCATTTTTAAAAAAAATAAATTTTTTAAAAAATTTTTCTCTTCACATTTTGCATTGTCTGACATGCTATTATCAAATAACAAAATCTCAAAAGAATTAAAAATATAGAGGTAATAATCATTGGTTCACTTGACATGGAATGACCCGGTGTAACAGGCCAGATTAACCCCCCGACCAGAATATACCCGGGGTTAAAGTGGCCTAGCCCAGATTATACCCCGGGTATATTCTGGCCTAGCCCAGTTTATACCCCGGGTATAGTTTGGGCTAGGCCAGAATATACCCGGGGTATATTCTGGCCCAGGGGGGTATATTCTGGCCTAGCCCAAACTATACCCCGGGGTATAAACTGGGCTAGGCCAGAATATACCCGGGGTATAATCTGGGCTAGGCCACTTTAACCCCGGGTATATTCTGGTCGGGGGGTTAATCTGGCCTGTTACACCGGGATATGCTGAATGCCAAAGAAGATGGAAATCTGCAGAGGCAAGCTGTGGATGTGAAAGTCATCATGGTGTCTGGACAAGATGAAGTCAGAAAAAGACGACCCCGATCACAGACAAGGTCATCTATAAGGTACCTGGATGTAAATGATTATTTGTGATCCTGCCTGTGTCTCATCAGTGCTGTGGTTCATGTATAATCCGCAGTCTGATGACTGATAACAACTTCCATTATCTTCTTACCATTATTAAGGACATACTGATAGATGTAGGTTCATGCGATGCAACTGTATAAGGTGCTGACCTGACATTACAATTGGTGTATCATGTACTGATAGGGATCCTGGTGCTCAAATTCATGTAAGAAAAGTGCTCCTGGTGATTTATTCATCTAATGCTGGTTGCCATGGTCATGTATTTCTGTACTGCTGCTGGTTCTCATGGTGTATTTCTGCACTAATGGGTGTTGTGATGTTGTATTTATGTGCTGTTCACATATTCAGTCTTTTGAGCATTTTTCTTCTGCTTCAGATTTTGAAAAACGACTGATGAGAGAAAAGAAAAGGGTCAGTTCTCTGAAACTGCTTTTAATGGTCCAAACTGGGCACTGTCCAATCAAAAAGTGCTTCAGGAAAATAAATTCTTCAAAAATGTTGGAAAAACTCTGTGAGACAGTGACCGGGGTGATCTATGATGGCCAGTATGTGTCTCCCAGACTGTGCTCCATATCCCTATAGGAGCCCTCCACTCCGGATCTTGGAGGATTCCCCAGAGGTAGGTACGGGGGTTAAAAGCTGAGCTGGCATACAGGGTGTGGTTCTCTTGTGGAGGCTTTTTCTGAGTGGAC
The DNA here is from genome assembly GCA_033576535.1 of Allobates femoralis. NCBI lineage: Eukaryota > Metazoa > Chordata > Amphibia > Anura > Aromobatidae > Allobates > Allobates femoralis. The sequence continues at coordinate 16,981 of JARQOC010001368.1, forward strand.
GCTCATGAAGCTAGTGAGCGGACGGTAAGGAGAGAGCAGAGGTTGTGTGCTGAGATAACACAGCCTAGCCAGGAGGGCTTGGTCTTGCATGGGACCTAGCCGAGGGAGAACTCGTGAGAAGGGACAGTGTGTCTATATCGGCTATTATGATGGTATGAAGTGTACCCGGCTGCGCCCCGGAACCTGGAGGTGTGTACTGTTGTGGACTGTGCCAATTAAACTGTGTGCTGTGTAATCCAGTGCCTGTGTACCTGTCTCCTGACTTGTTAACCATCGTCGCTACCTCACAACTCTTTAAGATCACTTAAAGGGAACAACCACCAGGATTTAACCACCTGTAAATCTGTGCAATAGGTGATTGACGTGTGCAGCAAGACATCACTATTTGGGTTTTGCATATTCCTCCCCAGTGGGCTTGTCTTTCTGCTGTAAGCCAAACCCCCTTCCCCTCTTTCTCATCTAGACTCATCCAGATGGGAAGGGGGGGAAGAGTTTGGCTTAGAGCAGGAAGAGAAGACCACAGGGGAGGAATAAAGAAAGACAAAATAGTGATGTAATGCTGCACATGTCAATTACCTGCTGCGAGATTTAATAAAACTCTTCAGAAAATGAAAAACTCCTCCAAAAACTCCCTGAAGAAGTTTCTTGAAGTTGTTTCCACTAGATAATTTGACGTGTTTAATCGCCTCAAGAAACCTCTATGATTACATAATGCAATGGGTTCTTTTTGGTTCTGCTTTTTACAATTAGAAGTAAAAGTTCTGCATGCAGACAGAGCACTGAGAAGTCTCAGTACTGTACGTCGCACTGTAGGTTAAGGTTGACCTGGACAAGTTAAGTTGATTGGTGGGAATCTAACACTGATGTGTGTGACATACTGGGATAAATGTTCTCCTGTGCTACTGCTGTTCCAGCTGAAACCTTCCAGTGCAAATATTAGGACTTAGGGTATGTGCACATCTGACGTTTCTGCATCTTTGCAGACCGTCCGGAAACCAGTGGAGAATGGCAGAAAGGCTGGCTTCACATTAGCGTTTGTGTCTGCATGCTGATGGCATGCAGACACAAACGCTGTCAGAAGCAGGGTCCAAATGATGTGTCCGCAGCGGATAATGTCCGCCTGCGGACACATCACTATGGAGCCCGGCAGCCAATCGGCGCTGTCCGGGGGCGGGCCGGGGGCGGAGATCAGCGCCGGAGATCTCCGCCCCCCGGCCGCCGGTAAGCTCCGGGACTGTCGGCGGGGAGAACAGCTGATCTGAGAGCTGTTTGAATCTTCCCGTGCCGACACTGTGAGGAGATGTCGGCGCGGGAAGATTCAAACAGCTGTCAAATCAGCTGTTCTCCCCGCCGACATCGCTAGGAGATTACAGGCGGCGGGGAGAAGGAGGACAGCAGAGGGTCAGCTGATCTCCCGGTGGCCGTCGGTGAGCTCCTGTGACATCACCGGCGGCCACCGGGAGATTTTTCAATGGGTCCGCAGCGTTCTCCCGCGCTGTCAAGCGCTGAACACTGCGGACCCATTGACGGCAATGCATTTTTTGTGCGCTTGGGGACGCTTGCTGATCTTCCAAGATCCCCAAACGCACAAATAAATGCTGCAAGCTGCGTCCCGGGTGCGGATGCTGGACACCGGAAGGAGCAGATATCGTCCGCATCCGCACCCGAACGCAGCAAACGCAGGAACGCAGTGCGCATGCGTTTGAATGCTTATGGGAACGCAGCATACGCTGCGTTCCCATACGCAAATGTGAAGGCAGCCAAACTGAGTTTTCTGAGCTCAGCAGTGTCTCTCGTTTTGTTAGCGTTTTGCGATCGGTTTTTTAGCGTTTATACAGCGTTTTCTCGGCGGTTTTTCTTAGCGTTTTCCAGACTGGTTTTTGGTGCACTTGTAAGCTAGATCCGCTGGAAAAACGCTCAAAAGAAGTCACTTGCTCTATCTTTGAAAACCGGTGGAAAACCGGTGAAGAAACTGGAAAGGAGACAAAAGAAACCGTTCTAATGTACACAGCGTTTTCTAAACTCCATTGAGTAGCATGTTAATCCAACCGGTGGTTAGGATTAACATAAATTAACATAAAACTCAGCGGAAACCGCCGACGGAAAACGTTCAAAAACAGCCCACAAAACGACTGATGTGCACATACCCTTAGACTGCATAAAACTATGTTGACCTATTGGTGGTCCTGTTTCGCAGTGCATATTTGCATGTTAATTTCTTATGTTACCATGCATAGTGGTCATGTGGGCCTACATAGGCATGGGGGGTTTTAGATGAAGTGAAGCTTAGGAGGGGTTGGCCGACTATTATAGCCAGGGCAGACCGTCACCCCTGGGGGCCCTGGTGCAGGAGCGGGGGGGAATGCTACCGGCCGTCGGCGCAGCCCCGGGGCGGGAGTAGGGTTGTGCTACTGGCCGTCGGCGCGGCCCGGGGGGGGGCTGCTGGGAGCCGCAGGCGCGTGCTCTTCTACCTGGTGAGCCGCGCCGGATGTTTGTAGCTGTCCTAGGAGCCGGAGGGGCAGAGGAGAGGAGGGGCGGGATCAGGCAAGGGAAGCAGGAAGCTCTCTGCTTCCCTTGCCTGACCCTCCTCTCCTCTGGCGGGGTCGGCTGGTGGCCCCCCTCCAGGCTTAAAGGGGCCCCCTAGCCGGTCGGGGCCCTGGTGCAGCTGCACCACGGTAGTTCCAACCCTGATTATAGCCTGCATACAGAACACACAGCAGCATAAGCCGAGGGCACAGCCTCAGTCTGTCAGCGATGCGTGGGGGTGGCTCTCCTTGCTCTAAATGGTCACGTCCCTCGCGAGCATACCCGGGCCCGCCTGCCCCCGTTCAAATGGCCACGCCCCCTCCAATGATTGGCAGGTCCCTCACTCAGTATGACCTTTAAGGCCCTAACGGCAGCCCTGGTAATAGGGGCTGGCATCTATCCAAGAGACCCTAATGGTACCTTTACACGCCGCGACGGCAGGCTGGATACATCGCGCTACTTCACGTGCACGAGCACGCTCAAACGGCTACAAACGGTGAACGCATCTCCTTTACACGCCGCGACAAGGTGCGCTACGCCACGCTACATCTATAGCTAGCTACATCGACGGGTGTCTCAAGTAGCCAGCTGTAGCTTAGCGTACCCGCTTCACACGCCGCCACCACAGGGTGAGTGGGAGCAACAAAGGCAGGACGTAAAACACATAGGCGTGCCACAGTCCTGTACGCCGCGCCCAAACCACAACCATTGGCCAACACTACGGAGTTGTGATTGGGCACGACGGAAAGGGCGGATGGCCGAGACGTGACGTACCAGTGAGGGGAGTGAAGCACGGAATAAGCGGTTGTGACATGGCGGAGTGTGGCGAATGCATCTAAACCGATGGTAAAGCGTCACCCAGGAGCGGTGGCAAGTCATCTACCCAGTGTGCATAAAAGTAGCGGTGCCGGGGCTATGTGTACGTAGTACAAGTGTTTGCCCTGTCACGCACGATCAGCGCTTGTGACAGCGGCATGTGTAGATAGCGGCGAGGTGCGTTTCTGCGACACACATGAGCGGCTTACAACACACAGTATGTGCGTTCTCTGTGTACATTGTATGTATCTATCTCTGGCAACAGATGTGAATGTAGTGGAACTGCTCCGTAGCAAACCTGTGAAAGATCTGTGTGACAGTGTATTAGAAAACACCTGAGAAGAATATGTCCTGCATCAATGTGCTGTCTGCAGGTGACCCTCTGCCTAGAACAAAATAAAGGCTCATGTACGCACAATGGCCACAAACACTGTTAGCCAAAAGACTGGGAAAAAAACATGGCTACCCACACATATTGTCTGCACAATCCCAGCCAATAGGTGGCTATGACATCCCAGGCCCCCCACCATAAACTTCATCACATTTCCCTCCTCCACCAAGTAAACAGGCTCACACATTTGTTTGGATCCAAAAAAGTATTTTATAAATCAAATTCATTCATCGTGACCTTGGATTACAATTTGTAACCAAAAATACATCCAAATAAAAACAACAAATAAAGTGCATGTCACAATCTGCCAACACATTGCAGAGAGAGCAAATTGAACCCACATTGGAACCTGTGGAGCAGCAAAAAAAGTTTCAAACAACATAAACTAACTAACTAACTAACTAACTAAACATCATGCACATTAGGAAAAAACAAAATAACAAATTGGTAAACACAAAAGAAAAGGGGTGCAGCTACCCTGCTGTCACCTCCATTGCAAAGTTAAATAAACCTCCCAGAACCAGCCAAACTACATGGCCTGGTCCTGCCAGCTCACTGCACCAGACCCATTGAAGTAGGAGCAGTAAGCGTCTCTACTGTCCCTGGCCTCCCGCCGAGTGCGGCCATGGCTCTGCGGCTGGAGTGGCACAATCACATGGCCCTCATCACGCCAAGACCCTGGACGGAGCTCCCCTGTTGTAGCGTCTGCATGATCCACATAACCTCCTGGCGTGTATGATGGCCTATCCCTACGACTCAGGAAGTTATGCAGCACACAGCAGGCCACCACTACCGCGTCAATAGACTCCGGTTTCATATGCATAGGCGTATGAAAAACCCGGAATCTATTCGCCATTATCCCAAACGCATTTTCAACTACACGGCGGGCCCGGGATAGCCGGTAGTTGAAAATGCGTCTCTCAGAAGTAAGGGCCCTCTGGGGATATGGCCGCAGTAGGTGTTCCTGAAGTGGGAATGCTTCATCCGCCACAAACGCAAAGTTGAGATGTTCGGTCGTGTGCTCATTTGAGGGTAAGTTTAGCCCACCATTCCTTAGTAGTGTTTGCCAAGGAGCTTTGGGCAAACACACCCCCATCTGAGTTGCGACCGTTCATTCCAACATCCACGTAGAGGAACTCATAGTTGGCATCTACTACAGCCATGAGGATTATACTACAATACCCTTTGTAATTGAAAAACAAAGAGCCAGAGTTGGCAGGTTTGGTAATCCTCACGTGCTTACCATCCAATGCCCCGCCACAGTTGGGGAAGTTCCACCGGGTTTCAAACCCTCGGGCTACTTCCAGCCATTCTGCGGCTGTTTCTGGCATTTTCATGTAGGCTGGCTGCAGAGCTCTCCAGATGGCCCAACACGTTTCAGGGATCAGGCGGCTCAGCAGGGGCAGGGAGACACGTGACATGTATGTGAGTGATGTCATGGACTGCCCTGTAGCCAGGAACCGCAAAGTGATCGCCAACCGCTCAGCAGGTGATACTGATGGGCGCATTATAGTGTCCTGACGCGCTATCATTGGCCCTACACGCTCCAATAGGAAGGTGAAACAGTCCTCGGGCATACGGAGATAGTTGCGGTAATCATCAGGACAGTTAATCTCCAGCTCCCGCAACAGCTGCATGTGGCCCCGGGTTTCCCGCCTGAGAAGCCAATCACGGGTCCACAACCGCCGCTGTCTGCACCTCATCAACCTTTCATACCGATCCTGAAGCCACATTTGCTCTTCCACCAACGCAAGAGCCACGATAACATTGCGGTCAGTGGCGCACCCAAGGGGGGGGACCTACGTGTCTGGACCCCCCCCTGGACGGCCCTGAGAAGCTGGGGGGGGGGAGGGGACGGACGGTCCCTGACACTGCCGCCACTTCCGCCGCCTGCGCTGCAGCCGAAAATACTTGCATCAGGCTAGGGTCACAATGCAGGTGTGACCCTAGCCTCAGGGGGGCCCCTGAGCACTGCCCCCACAGCCAAGGCCATATCCAGGGGGCAGCTGGGGGGTCATTTTCGGCCTCCTGCAGCACCGGAGGTCTCCCTCCTCCCCCCTCCATGGGAGCCGACAGAGCTGCACAGTGCACACTCTGTGCTTACAGGACCTGTGATGATGTCACATGGAGGGGAGGAGTCAGGGGTCACATGATCAGCTCAGTTTATGCAGGACTCTGCTGTTTTGCCCATCATCATGCTCAATTAGGTGGGTGAAGTTTGTGTGGGGTCAGGAGGGATTTGCAGTGTGAATGTAGCAGAGGCGAGTGTGTACTAGGTGTATGGCAAATAGGTGAAGGTTATGTGTGGGGTCAGGAGGGATTTACAGTGTGAATGTAGCAGAGCCCAGTGGGTACTAGGTGTATGGAGCGGAGCCGCGTGCGTACGAGGTGTATGGAGTGGAGCCGAGCGTGTACGAGGTGTTCGGAGCAGAGCCGAGTGAGTAAGAGGTGTGTGTATGAGGTGTACGGAGCAGAGCCGCGTGCGTACGAGGTGTACGGAGCAGAGCCGCGTGCGTACGAGGTGTACGGAGCAGAGCCGCGTGCGTACGTGGTGTACGGAGCAGAGCCGCGTGCGTACGAGGTGTATGGAGCAGAGCCGCGTGCGTACGAGGTGTACGGAGCAGAGCCGCGTGCGTACGAGGTGTACGGAGCAGAGCCGCGTGCGTACGAGGTGTACGGAGCGGAGCCGCGTGCGTACGTGGTGTACGGAGCGGAGCCGCGTGCGTACGAGGTGTACGGAGCGGAGCCGCGTGCGTACGAGGTGTACGGAGCGGAGCCGCGTGCGTACGAGGTGTACGGAGCAGAGCCGCGTGCGTACGAGGTGTACGGAGCAGAGCCGCGTGCGTACGAGGTGTACGGAGCAGAGCCTCGTGCGTACGAGGTGTACGGAGCAGAGCCGCGTGTTTACGAGGTGTACGGAGCAGAGCCGCGTGTTTACGAGGTGTACGGAGCAGAGCCGCGTGTGTACGAGGTGTACGGAGCAGAGCCGCGTGGGTACGAGGTGTATGGAGCAGAGCTGCGTGTGTATGAGGTGTACGGAGCAGAGCCGCGTGCGTACGAGGTGTACAGAGCGGAGCTGCGTGTGTACGAGGTGTACGGAGCAGAGCCGTGTGTGTACGAGGTGTACGGAGCTGAGCCGTGTGTGTACGAGGTGTACGGAGCAGAGCCATGTGTGTACGAGGTGTACGGAGCAGAGCCATGTGTGTACGAGGTGTATGGAGCAGAGCCGCGTGTGTACGACATGTACGGAGCAGAGCCGCGTGTGTACGAGGTATGTGTGCCAGTGGTAGCCCCCCGCGGATTCCGCTCCTATAGTCCCAGCCACCTTTGCCAGCAGCATTCTTCTCCAGAGTCTCTTCTGCCGCTGTCTGCATTCTGCAGCTCAGCATGGCGGGGCACGATGTCATCACTGTGCTGTTATGTGCAGAGCGACCGGAGGAGACCGAAGCGGCGAGAAGAAAGGTGAGGAGAAAGAGAGATCTGGATGGCCAGACACTCCGCTTGGCTGCGGTGCCACCATATGGCAGTGAGGCTCCATTGAGCTGCTTGCATTATTTGTGCGCTTCAGGATGCTTGTGTATATACCAAGCATCCTCAGACGCACAAAAATGCAACATTTTGCATTTGAAGGGTATTTTTAAAAAGGGCAAGGGAATGCAAATGCATTTTAGCCCTAACAACGTGTAATATCCTCACTGTCAGGAGCAGCTCTTGCTGGATTCGGCAGTCACTGTTCCTGTAAGGTTGATTTCACATAGGCGTTTTTTTTTAAATGTGGCAGTTGTGGTAAAAAAAAACAGCATCTGCCGCATTTTACGCCTAGCGGCTGCACTTGCTACCCATTTGCGGGCATATATATGTATATATATATATATATATATATATATATATATATAGTCCGCGATATGTACTAAAGGGGGCCTGCTGAGACCTTTTCGCCCGGGGCCCACAGAAACCTGGAGCCGGCCCTGTATGTATATGTGTGTGTGTGTGTGTGTGTGTTTATGTGTTTGTGTGTTTATGTGTGTGCTTGGGGGGTGTATAGAGTTCTTTACATCTCTGTTTCTCCATCCTGTACTTGCCCAGGGAGGGTGTGTGTGTGACTGCTTGTGAGAGGAGGGCTGGGGCTATTGGGCCGGTTTCACATTTGCGTACAGAACGCAGTGTAAGCAAACGCATGCACATTGCATTCCTGTGTATAATATGGGAACGCATAGTACCTGCCTATGGCTACGTTTGGTTACATTTGCGTTCAGATGCATTTTTTAATAGCACCTCCGAACACAACATGTTGCATTTTCTGTGCATTCACGGGGCTTATTTTATCAGCAAGTGACCGCAAGTGCACAAAGAATGCATGGAGCTCAATGGATCCGCAGTATCCTCCGCATGACAACGCAGGCAGATACTGCGGATCCATTGAAATCTTCACAGAAATCAGAGGCAGCCACCGGGAGATCAGTGGCGGCTGCCGCTGATCTCCTGGCGGCCACCTCTGATCTCCAGGCCACCGCCAAGACCAACCGCTGATTGGGTGACCGGGCACTATACTATGTGAGCGCATGCGGAGAATCCCAGCTGCGTTGACATCAGTAATGACTACGTTTGCACCTGCATGTCAGACGCATGCAGACACAAACGCTAGTGTGAAGCCAGCCTTAGGCCCCTTTCACATCAGCGTTTTTCGCTGATTGCAGCAAATGCGGCAGATTTACCGCATCTGCCGCCTAACGGCCGCACTTGCAGTACACTTGTGGCAGGCCCCATGCATTGTCTAAGGGGCTTGCGGCAGGTCCGGAATGTGCGGGATAGCCGCGGTTGTGGCAGATGCGGTTTTTGTCCGGATCCACTGGATCTGGACAAAAACACTGATGTGAAAAAGGCCTTACATTGACTGGGCCAGTGTCTGCTGGTTGTGCTGTAAGTGACACGTCCATCATATAGCCAAGGGAAGAAAGTGATAGCAGCAGAGAAGAGGATAAGAAAACTGTCTGCTGAGGGGAAGAAGCTCTATTCCTCAGCACCCAGCTTTCCCATGCTCCCCTATACTCTATTCCTCAGCTTTCCCATGTTCTGATTTCCATCAGCACCCAGCTTTCCCATGTTCTGATTTCCATCAGCCCCCAACTTGGGAAAGCTGGGTGCTGAGGAAAAGAAGGATAGAAGAGCATGAGAAAGCTGGGACTGAGGAAAGAGGATAGAAGAGCATGGAAAAGCTGGGTGCTGAGGGAAAGAGAATAGAGGAGCATGGGAAAGCTGGATGCTGAGGGAAAGAAGATAGAGGAGCATGGGAAAGCTGAGTGCTGAGGGAAAGCGGATAGAGGAGCATGGGAAAGCTGGATGCTGAGGGAAAGAAGATAGAGGAGCATGGGAAAGCTGAGTGCTGAGGGAGAGGATAGAGGAGCATGGGAAAGCTGGATGCTGAGGGAGAGGATAGATGAGCCTGGGAAAGCTGAATGCTGAGGGATAGAAGAGCATGGGAAAGCTGAATGCTGAGGGATAAAGGATACAAGAGCATAGGAAAGCTGAGTGCTGGGGAAAAGGTGTATAGCAGAGCAGGGGGTGGAAAAGGTGGGGGTGCTGAGGGAAACAAGCTCTTTCCCATCCCCTGCTGTGCTATACACCTTTTCCTCTGCACCCAGCTTTCCCATTATATCAGAACAAGTGTCAGCATCATTATCCTGTACCCCAGCGTCAGCGTCATTGTCCTGTACCCTCAGCGTCATTATCCTGTACCCCCAGCGTCATTGTCCTGTACCCCCAGCATCATTGTCCTGTACCCCCAGCTTAATTGTCCTGTACCCCCAGCGTCATTGTCCTGTACCCCCAGCGTCATTGTCCTGTACCCCCAGCGTCATTGTCCTGTACCCCCAGCGTCATTGTCCTGTACCCCCAGCGTCAGCGTCATTGTCCTGTACCCCCAGCGTCCGCGTCATTGTCCTGTAACCCCAGCGTCATTGTCCTGTACCCCCAGTGTCATTGTCCTGTAACCCCAGCGTCATTGTCCTGTACCCCCAGTGTCATTGTCTTGTAACCCCAGCGTCATTGTCCTGTACCCCCAGTGTCATTGTCCTGTACCCCAGCGTCAATTTCCTGTACCCCCAGTGTCATTATCCTGTACCCCCAGTGTCATTGTCCTGTACCCCCAGTGTCATTATCCTGTACCCCAGTGTCAGTGTTACTGTTTGGCAAGGGGCCAGGATGGGGGAGATATTTACTGTATGCCATAACGAAAATAAAAAAGCGGAACTGCTGAGCAACCGAGACCGACTGCGCAGCGTCATTAGAAATAAGACCATTTTCGTGCAGTATTAAGCATTAATTAGGTATTCAGATTTACAAAAATCGCTTGGCTTTTAGGGGGGCTTTGCTCCCCCAAACCCCCCCACCGGGGGCTTTGCCCCTTGGAACCCCGCTGGGGGGTGACACCCCCCTTTCAGGGCCGGTGTGTGTTTCTTGGACCCCTACCTTGGGAAATTTCTGGGTGCGCCACTGATTGCGGTCATGGATATTCTGCATCCTCAATATCAGCACCTGTAGATGAGAAACCACAACATGAGTAGGTAGAACAATATGTGCCAATGTCAGCAGGTTAAGCAAGCCACACCTATTTTTGAGGACACACTATAGCCAACTGGAGGGGAACTTGCGTCAGGCCCCGAAACACATCCCTGAAGCCAGGAAAGCCAAACACCCAGTAGTCACCCCAATCAAAATGGAAGACGCCCAATGATAATGGCCTCCTCTACATCAACTTCTATGGGAGTTTGTCAAAGTAAAACATCTGCACCTAGGTGAGTTAGAAAGGGACATGTGTCACCAATAATGTATGATAACAAATTTGCAGATGCCATTACACAGACCATAATCAAAATGTGGCCATTTCCTAATCTGGGAGGTAAAACAAACAATACGTACCCCGATAGGCTGGTCAAGTAAGCTTACAAGAAGCCAACAACTTAGCACATGAGTGAGGTTGGGTACCCATGGTTACATATGTTTTTGCTGGTGGCATTTGTCCGAACCATCTATGTTATGTCTTGAGTGCCACACCTCCAAGCCATGTCTCATCCTATCCCCGTTCGACCCAGTCTCCATTGGCCACAACCAGTATGCAGAAATTGATCCAGGTGACAGGAGTAACACATTTCTGTCTACAGTCCTGCAGCCAATCTCCTGTATGGTGTCTGGAAACAAACACAGCAATGTATATGTTCAAATATTCATAAGCACCAAACCAAATGCCTACTCCAAGTCCACACAGTACACTATATCTTCCCCAGCAATACACACCCCTAAACACTACGCTAAAACAGTGTCCTGCGGTCGCAAATAACAACAACATATGCACCCACACCCCGCCATTTCCATGTGTGTCCACAGATACTTACTTAATGGGTCTGGCCAGCAAGCGTAATGTTTGCTGGCATGCGGACCTTTTAAAGGGCCGCCAACCTATCACGATTCAGCGATCTCCACCAATTAGCGGAGGTTAATTGCGGCCCCAGGTGTCCCATTACGCTGTGCGTCATTGTGTCCGTTGTGATTGGTTTAGCGGACTATAAAGCCAGGCCAATGGCCACTACACCTTGTCCAGAGGTCCATGTGCATTGAGCTACTAGTGTCCTGCCTATCTTCTGCTGCTCTGACGGTAAGCCTCTTTAGCGGTTTCTATGAAAGTGCACGGGACGCTGATGCTTGTATTGGCGGCCGCTTAGGCATTGTGTGTATGGGCATCTTTGATACGGCCTTTAATTTTGGCCCTCTAATTAGACAGATGGGTCAGTTTTTCTAGTGTATGGTAATAGCCAGGTATAGCCTCAACTGGTATTGTGTGCGTATAGATTTGGCCTTTGATGTAATTTGTGAGTCAAACATATAAAGTAGAGATTTAGAACTGTCAGGCACATCAGCATTTGATGCCTGCAATTATTGGTCCCTTCATTGCAGGGATTCTTGTTATGTCTGTTACAATAGCAGTCCCATGGATGGCCACACAACTACATGATGATGTGTTTGCACATTACATGTAGTATGTGCAGTCTTGGCACAAACCACGCCCTCCTTTCTCATCTGCTTAATGTTAACCATTTTGCTCAGTACAAAGGTAGTAGCTACCACACAATGTCTTTGCTCACATGTTGGCCTACAGGTTGGTACGCACACACCGTCTCCAGGTGTTGTTTTAATATGGACAGTGGGTTCTTAAATCAGGTTTCACACATGTTTAGGGGGCCACAGAGTACCTGACATGTGTAATTTTGTCACATATGTCTTTTACTTTGGACCGGTGTGACATTGTGCAAATGCCACACATAGGCCAAGTTGTACTAACAGTTATTGCTGCCTATAATGTACATATGAGAACCTTATGAGCATGTAAATAATGTTCACAAGGTTTTGACAGATCGATATGGCTTGTGTCGTGACGGTCTGGATTGGCTGTGTTTTGTCTTCCCCAGATGCCGAGGTGTACTGTGGAATTTGAAACCCAGCTTCTCACGGAGTATCAGCGGCACGAATGTTTGTGGCGCAGCTCGCTGCCTCAATATAAAAACCAGGCAGCGAGGTCCGAGGCCTACAGGAGTCTTGTGGCTCTAGCCAATCGCTTGGAGCCAAGGGTAGGCAGGAGTTGGGACCAGCATGCGGTGGCCTTAAAAATCAAAAACATGCGGCAGTCGTTCATGCGGGCTCACAATGAATACCTGCACCGTCGCTCAGGAGCTGGAGCTGAGGAGGTACCAGCACCTACCCTATGGTACTATCCCCTCTTCACCTTCATCCTGGGCGAGGGGAGCTTGCGTCGAACGACCACCAACCGCCCCGTTGCTGCGTCCCATGTAGGCCCGGATGAATCACCATCTGCGCCACAGGAGGTGGGTAATCGTGTTACAGTGTTGCCCCACAATGTTGCCTTCACATGTGTGGTTTGGCCAAACCAGAACTAGCACAGTTTTCACAAATTTTCGGCCTTGGTGTGGGAAACCTTTTTGTGTCAGGGAATCTTGCCTCCTGACATGATTTTGGATTATATGAATTTAACGCAGAGAGCCGCATTCCAAAATAGCATTTCCCCCAAATATCGGAACCGGAAAAATGACATGTGTAATGTTGTTTAAATTATTATTGGATTTAAATGAAAGAGGCACATAGTGGCATCTACTCAAATTTGCTGGCACACATGTGTGTTGGCTCTGGTGCAAGTGGGTTTTCGTTATTAGCAGGTTTGATGGTTTCACATCATATTAGTATTGAAAATGGGAAGGTGGCCAACATCTGTGTTTGGCCAGCCCAGCCCCCAGTATCAAGGTGTTGTGGTGACATGTACTCATTGGTTTACGGCTCTCTGACTGACACCTAAATCTGTATTGTGCTGAGTACGTGGAATCGTAGAGGTGAGTGTCCAGGCGCAGTACAGGTTTTGGTGTTGTTAAAGTTTGGTGGGTTGCTGTTTGTAGATTCCTTCCATATATTTTGTTAGTGCCTTTACTTTAGTGGGAGTGGTATATTGTGTCCTGTGTCCATGGTATGGTGTGGTCCTTGCCGTCACTAATGTTTTCTTTTGTTTCCTCTCCCCCCCACAGGCCCCAGAAGAGGACGGCTCCATTGCGGAGCATTCTGTCGCTGATGATGCTCAGCCCATGACATCTGGGGCTGAGCAGGAGGGCGGGGCGAGTGATGTGGGTCCGGGCCCAGGGCCCAGCTCCAGGATCCGTCGTCGCAGACATCCTGCACCACCAGAGACGGAGCTGGGCACCTGGGCCCGACGCGTGCTGTTGGATGAACAGCGGACCCACATCGACAGCAACGCCCTCTACATGAGCGACAGAATGCGAGGGATGGAGCCGCTCCAGAAAAAGATCCTTCTGAGGGTCTTCAACAATGCCGCTGATGCTGCCGATGATGGGGCCCTTCAATGGGGCTGCCACGTCCCCCCCCCCATGCAACACACCTTGTGGCCCCTTTCCCCAGCTGCCCCATCTCGGCCCGTGAGAAGACCGTCCCCGCCACAGTCACCCCATCCCCCCTCAACACGTCGTCGTACAACCAGACGTTCTCAGGCAGGTCGGGGCTGCCCTCAGAGGAGGGGGGATGCGGCATTGTCAGAGCCGACAGAGGATGAATAATTTGGACACTAGTAGCCAATGCACCAAATTGGCACTCTGGACTTTTGCATCTGTAGGAACCTACTTTTGTTTCTACTTTTTTTTGTTTGGATTACTTTTTAGCAGACTTGCTTAATATGATTTGTTTGTTACTTTACCTTTTTGACGTAATTAAAATTTTGAGGATACTCAATTGTGTGGTCTTTTTGGTATATGGGGGGGGGGGGAACCTTGGGTGAATGGTGTTGTGCACAATATAGTTTGGGCCAGCCCACACAATATGGGCCAATGGCCTCAGAGTAGGACTACCATAGGTTCCTTTGTACTGTGTTAGCACTTTCACAAAGAGGTGTGGTAATGTGTGTGAGATATTTTCCTGTAAAACATGGTTTCCAGCCAAAGATTATAGTTGTGACATGAGGAGCCAAATACAAAGGTAAACAAACATTGTATTCGCTACATACATGTGTGTAAGCCATATGCCACAATACACAGAATGCAGCTTCCACATAGGTGTAGCCATCCAAGACTCCTCATGGTCCCAATGTGGGACAGTATAGGTACAGAAGGCAAAGGGCTGGGCAGTCCACACTCCTCATGGTCCCAATGTGGGACAGTATAGGTACAGAAGCCAAAGGGATGGGCAGTCCACACTCCTCATGGTCCCAATGTGGGACAGTATAGGTAGAGAAGGCAAAGGGATGGGCAGTCCACACTCCTCATGGTCCCAATGTGGGACACTATAAGAAAAGAGCCCAACGGGGGCCAAAATAAAAAAAAAACATTACCACATTTTTAAGCCAACAAGGCAACTTGGGTAATTTGTTAGCGTCCAACTAGGACAACAGTTTTTTGTGGCCATGTTTGGCCTGAATAAAATGCAGCCAGCTACTTCATGGCTGGGATCCATGTTCTGGACATAGGCCCTCCAGCATTTGACCCAGCCGTGCAAGGTCCTGCAGGCCACGCTGCAAAGCCCTGGTCATGCGGGACACAAACGCCTGATGGGCAACGACGAATTCCTCCATGGTAGGGGCACCTGTATTGGGAGTAAACACACACTTTAGGACACAGCAGTCGCTGGTGATGGGTAGGCAGGACTGCACACAACCATCCACTTACCCTGTTCCTCTAAATCCACATCAACATCAGACGGGGACAGAGATGGACTCAAGCTCCATCCAGATGAACCCGCACGTTCACCATCTGCATGAATAGTTAAACAACATTGTTAACTTTGTGGACTGAAATCGTGTTGTGCAAGATGAAATTAATGGATCAGTGTGCAGGGTGTATGTGGCAACATAACACACTTACCACCATAGTCACTGTGTGGGGACATGGTCACTCCAGGACTCGCCACTGAGCTGGAGACAGTGGGAGGTGGTGTTACTCCCTGCCTGGGGCTCCGTGGCCACATTACGTGGTTTGGTGGTAACAGGGATCCTGGACTACAGGGCACACCCTCCTCTGGGCCAACAGGTGCTTCCAGTTCCTGGCCCTCCTGTGGGGAGGTGATCTCGTCTTCCTCCAGCCATCCAGATGACGACACCTCGTCACACTCAAGCGGGCTGCCAGGTGCTGACTGGTCCTCCAGGTCCTCTGTCCCGGTAGGTGACGGCAGGTCTTGCTCCTGAGGCCCGGGGGAATGTGTGGAGCTTGTGGCCAAGGGTGCCACTTCAGCCAGATGTGGCGGTGTTGTGGATGGGCCACCTGGGGGTGGGGCATGGGGCCCTTCTTCAGATGAGGATTCTGAAGCTATTCCCGAAGAAAAAAGAAAAAAGTGCTAAAATCGTACTAACACATTGTTCCCATACATATAGGTCATGTGGCTATGTATTTGACAGCTAACTTAGCCTCAACCAGGTGATGCTGGATGCATACCCTCACGTTGTATGCATGTACTGTGCGTGTGTAAAATTGAGTGCGCTGACTGGAGGACCACAACACTGTGAAGATGTTTAGGATTGTGTAGGCCACACTGTCCCTTGTCATATGTTGCCATCCATTTTTGTGTATTGTGGGACATGCACATGTGGCGGTGTGTGTTTGACCCCAACTATTACTCACCACGCAGCCTGGCAATCCTGGCACGGATGTCCAGTATGCGACCCGGGCTCTTTTGTTTCAAGTCAGCGATCTTCTTCTGGATCTGCTTGACTTTCCGCTCTACCCCCAGTTTGCGGATCAGGGCCCGCTGGATCCGGCGGACGGTGCACCGATTGCGCAACCTGGGGTGCCGGTGGTGATGGTGGCCCCAATAGTCCCAACGGTCACAATAATCTATCAGGATTATCAGCTCCGCCATGCCCCAAGTTGCAGCGCGGGTAACGGCCGCCATGCCTGCAAAAGGTCTGTGCAGAGTTTTGAGCTGCTCCTTGCAGGCAGAGTGAAACTGAAACTATCGTAATGACGTCATTACGGCTTCGTTCGGGGTCACGCACATTTTGAACGAGCCCTACGCGCTGACACGGGCGAACCACTTCGGCGGCACCTACTAAACAACACCTATATAGCGATGCGTACAGCAAGCCTGTGCGCTGTGTAGTGAGTAATCTTCTTCGATGCGGTGTGGGTATACGTGCATCACTGTGTGAGTTGCGCACAGGCACTGAAGGGACACTTTTAGCAGTCATCTACATTTCAATAAGGCATGGCGGTCTGTGACATACTTCACCGCTGTGTCCAGCATTATTCATTATGTGTTTACAGGATGTGCACACTGTATCTGAGAATCATGGGCCATTTGGTTTGGTTTCCCGTAAGTTGTGGGCCGCGTAATTGTACTAAGGTATGATCGTGCATACGGCGCGTATGTGTAGTGCTGAAGGGACAGCTCATCCAAGATGGAGGGCTGTGCGGCAAGGGCCAATCGGCACGCAGCAGCTTCCACCAATGATCGCACATGGGGCGCGGTAAGACGGAGCCGAGGTCACGCCTTAGCTACATTGCAGCTACATCGCAGGGTGTCCGGAGTTCCCTTCCGTTGCTTCTTTACACGCCGATACAGCTCGCTACCATCGGCGATGTAGCCATCAGTTTTCGAGCAGAGCCCATAAACAGATGTATCTGTCGCCGGCTGTAGCGTCGCGTCTTCAGACGCCGCTACGACGGGCTACATTGACGCTACAAGCTACATTTGTAGCCTGTAGCGGGCTGTATCCAGCCTGCCGTCGCGGCGTGTAAAGGTACCATAAGTGACAGCCAAAATGCCAACCCTGGTTGGTTATATCACCTTTACAATTGTTGGATGATTACACTCTATAGAAAACATGCTAGAGAGGGGAATTATCAAATGGGTTAAGAGATGGGGAAAACAAAACATTTTGATTTAATGTAGCCCTCTTTCTTCTATGTATGTTACTTTACCTGGGCAACGTATTGCCACCATGGAAACAAGCAAGCGATCAACTTCTGCTCCAGGGTCAAGCACTTTGTTGCAGTTATTCTTGATTTTACGCAACTAAGGAAGTAATGAATAATATATAGACGCTGGTGATAGGTGTGTAGACTGAGTGGAGATGTGTATACAGTATTTATGACCAGGTAATCGCAGTTCTTAAACATTACCCACTTGTACATGATGATTCATATGACATGTTCTGTGTAATCCAATCTCAATTGGGCAATCCCCCTCCATTGTAGTACAGATTTCTAGGGCAGGTGAAACACAACATCTCTCCTGACTCCACAGACTGTGCAAATAATGACAGTGATGATTAGTGGGAAGGATTAGTTTGTGTATCTCCCTTTGTTTGCTCCTCTCTGTTTCTCCTTACATAAATGTGGAGCCCCATTACAGTTGCTACCTTTGCTACAGAAGATTGTACAGGTGCATTTATACTTGCCATCCGCCGCAGTTCAGTGACCACTGATCGACTTTGTACAAACCGATTGTCAGATGTTTAATGACTTGTTTAGACAGGATCACCAGAATTCTTTGCACACAGAACGATTGTTCATTCAATTGTTTTGTTTACACCAGACAATGTGCTGTCAATAATGATTATTTCAATCACCTGCCAAATGAGCATTTTTTCCAGTCCTTGGGTGATTGCTAATCGGCTTATGTAAATGTCAGGCCCACAAGTATCTGGGGTACTCACGTCTCGGCCAGTCGTGTGCAGGGATGTCACAGGTGGTCGGTGCCCGAGTCTGTGCCCTTGGGTGACAACAAAAAGGGGTATTTACAGGGATAAAAGTTAATGGATGAATGTCGTGACGCC
Source organism: Allobates femoralis (assembly GCA_033576535.1). Lineage (NCBI taxonomy): Eukaryota > Metazoa > Chordata > Amphibia > Anura > Aromobatidae > Allobates > Allobates femoralis. The sequence goes on from JARQOC010001368.1 coordinate 35,046, forward strand.
ACGGTCGAGCACACTGGGACGGGGTACTCGGTACCGGACCGGGTCTGCTACTGGGGCAGTCACGGGTGGTCCTGGTCCAGACCGTGTCCCGGGCCCTGGCAATAATAAGGGTGTATTTACAGGGGAAATGTCAGTCGTGACACCACCCACTGTATGCGGCCAGTAATGGGGCCGCCGCTGCCGCAGAACCTCCGGGGATGATGTGATGGCAGCAGAGATGGAATAGTTCCCGTGGGCAGAACGGTATTACCTGGGGCAGTGATGGTGAAAGTCTATTGTGTAGTGTGCAGGCCTCATGCTGAGTGCAGTACACTTACTGTCCAGATGCTGCAGGAATCCTCCTTCAGTGTTGGAGCTTGCTCGCTGTGGCTCTCCAGGCGTAGGGCTGCTGCAAACCTGTATGGAAGAAGTCGTGTTCAGGCAAAGAGATTCAAGGGATCGTGTTCAGGGTTCACCGTGTTTACTTCTCAAGTTCAGCTTACAGTTCAGTACAGTTCTTACAGTTCAGTTCAGTTACACTGGCACACTTTCCCGCTCCAGGTTCCCTTTGCTCCCTGCAGCCAGGTCTTTCCTACTGTGACCCCTCACTCTGTCTCTGTGTCCTTTCCGGGCTGTTGACTCTCTCTTTCTCTGTTCACTTTGGTGTGCATCTCCGGACAGTATGGCGGTGACTCGGGCCCCTGTGGGTCCTCCGGGTTGTCACTGAGCTGCCTGTCCTTTGGGGTAGGGACCCTAACGTGTAGCTGTGGTCCTCCGTCGGTTGTCTCGGGATGCCGGGTGAAACTACGGTCCCCTCTAGAGCCGACACTCTACTTCAGCCCAGTCTCCAGCAGTCCTCCCGTGTGAGGCTCTACCAGGCTCTCTCTACTGTGTCTTCAAGTATCATAGGAGGGCTACTCTGCCTGCAGTCTGGTCATCTCGGCTGTAGTTCTAGGGCCCGGTATCACCGCCCCTCTCTTCCCTCACACTCCCGGGGTGCTGGCTTCGGACGTGCTTTCTCTCTGTGTCTCACTGGCTCTGTTCAGATTCTACGCTCCTACACCCCACTTGTCCAGGACGTGTGATTCAGTCTTTACTGCTCAGCCTACCTCGGCCTACTGACTCCTTTCTCCTCCCCCTTCACTATTTCTACCTTCTGTCACCTGACTACGTGTGTGCCCACCCACTGCTCTAAACCCACCACCCCTCGCCTGCTTAGAGTTCCTAGGTTCCAGGTTGGGTGCTGCCCTCTACTGTACATGGGTTGTGTGGGCTGTGAGGGTGTTGAAGTGCAACTGTCGTCCTACCTGCCTGGCTGCAGTTCCCTTTGTGGCCTCCTGGACGCAGGGGCGCCACACTCTCCCAGAGTTAAACTAGCGCGTCCCTGCGCTGCCCGTCATGGATCCCCCTGAAACATTTTTATTTTCAAACAACATTAAACATTACGGATTCTTGGTTTCTTCCCATCCGGGAGATAGGATTCTTCAAACTGTACTTAAATTAACTATTTACAGTTGCATAGGTACATCTACATCTCTACCCTCTCTGGACCTCTGCCGGGTCTAATGCTACAACCCATTCACTTTACTTTACTGTAGCTAAAACACATATAAAACATTACTTTCTTGCAAAAAGTATAAAAACATTCCTTCTTCTTCAAAGTGCAAAAATTCAAAAAGCAGTTCAAAGTTCACGATTCAAACAGTCACATGCACCATCTCTCATGTGCAAACTGGTCTTAAAACCATAGGGGAGCACACAAGGTGCTCAACTATATACAGTTCAAAGTTTATACCATCTCATTGTCCGTGGTATCAATGTCTATAAACATATAAAACAAACAAGGGAAAGGCTAACATTCATTCAGGTTTGGGATGGGGACAGTAAGGGTTACACCTCATTCACACTTACAAGTCTTCTTTTCTTCCATCTGGATGCAGAACCCGTGTCTTCACTCTTTCTTGGCTTGCTGCTTCCATGGCAACATCTGCGACGTCTTCCTTCTGGGGTACACCTCCAGGTTTTGCAATGCAGTTATCAACAGGTAGCTTTCCGGGGTTTGAGTGATAGCATCCTTCATGATCTTAGGTGTAACAGTCTCAAGGATGGTTACAGGATCCGTGTTAACTGCCATATCCGTGTACTGTGGCATCTCTGGATCAGCGATGGACTCTGGATATTCTAGTGCTGGGATCTCATCTTCTATCACATCTAAACACAGTCTTTTAACCTTTACACTGAATGGGCCGCGTTCTCGTTCAACTATGTGGTAGGACACTCACTCTCCAATTTTTACTTGTCTATCTGGATGATCCGATGGTAACTGTTCTTCCACCTCTCTTTTGTTAATAAAGATGTCTCTTTGGGTGCCAGGTTCACGGGCGAAAGCAAAGCCCCTTTCTTCTATGACTTTGATGATTTTTCCTTCATGTCTTGGGGATCACTGTACTTTTCTGTCCCTTCTCGCTACATTTTTGGCCTCTTTGGCACGGGCAATCATAATCTGCTTCTGCACCTGCCGCTCCGTCTCTTCTTTCTCCCACTTTCTAACACAGCGCCTGATATATTCTTCACGGGTAATCAATTCTGCAGGACCCACTTTACTACTTGGATCTCCCAGGAACCCATTAAAGGGATCCTGTCACCCCCAAAACACCTCTAAACCTATTAAAAGCTGTCCCTAGAGCATATTAACACTTTCCCTACACTCCTTTTACCTCCTAAATACACCAAGTGACATTGAAGAAAAACGTTATTCTAGTACCTCATTACTGATGATAATGAGTGACTATGCTATTCATAGTCACTCATCCAGGCTGCCCCTCTTCTTCATATCACGCCTGAATAGGCGTGATCTACAGCACTGATTCAAATTGCCGCTTCCTGCGCGCCTCCCATCTCTCCCATTGCGTCCGGGCTTCAGTGTATGGCTGTATGACGCGATCCGCATCATTCCCGGCGCCGGGTGACGTATTTACACCGGCGCCGCGCTGTCAGCTTCAAAATGCGCACTGCGCATGCGCATGGGCATGCGCAGTGCGCATTTTGAAGCTGACAGCGCGGCGCCGGTGTAAATACGTCACCCGGCGCCGGGAATGACGCGGATCGCGTCATACAGCCATACACTGAAGCCCGGACGCAATGGGAGAGATGGGAGGCGCGCAGGAAGCGGCAATTTGAATCAGTGCTGTAGATCACGCCTATTCAGGCGTGATATGAAGAAGAGGGGCAGCCTGGATGAGTGACTATGAATAGCATAGTCACTCATTATCAGTAATGAGGTACTAGAATAACGTTTTTCTTCAATGTCACTTGGTGCATTTAGGAGGTAAAAGGAGTGTAGGGAAAGTGTTAATATGCTCTAGGGACAGCTTTTAATAGGTTTAGAGGTGTTTTGGGGTGACAGGATCCCTTTAAGTCATCACAGCTTGCATCTCTCTCCCACCAGCAGCGGAGCTGCTCCCCTTTCACCTCAGTAGTAGTCGGTGGTGGTATCAGGGGCTCCGGTAGGGATAACCAGTGCGCTTCAAGGGCTCCTAGCAGGTCAGCTTCCTTCTTTACAGGGCGCGGTGCAGCTCGTGGAATAGTCAGATCCACCAAAGTCGCGGTACGGCATTCTGCTTCGCTTTCTACTCGATCACGTGTAACTCCAACCCAGCCGGGTTGTATGGACAAAGTCTCATAGGTCTGCTGGTGATCGATGTCAATATGAATCCGGGTCCGATGCTCCTCCTGGACCCGTGTCATCCGCTGGGGTAGCACCCGTAGCACACCTCGCTGGGTGTCTTGGATCTGTGGACGCTCTCGGCCACCTTCTGCCATCTTACTACGGTCACGTAAGGTGTCTCCCTTGCCGGGTTCCTCCACGGGTTCGCTCCGTGGGCCCTCCGGGATCACTTGTGGTCTTCCGTGTACACTCCTCGCCTGCTTAGAGTTCCTAGGCTCCGGGTTGGGTGCTGCCCTCTACTGTACGTGGGTTGTGTGAGCTGTGAGGGTGTTGATGTGCAACTGTCGTCCTACCTGCCTGGCTGCAGTTCCCTTTGTGGCCTCCTGGACGCAGAGGCGCCACACCACCTGTAGATCCGGTGATGGTACTGCAGACTTCCGGGGGAATATATGGCAGGAAGGTGTTGTAGCTCCCTACAGGTAGAGCCGGGTGCCCTGGAGCAGTGTAGTGTAGAATGGTGGAATAGGGCAGCGCAGTCTCTGCTTTGAAACTGGAATGTCACAGTTAACCAGGAAGAAACACAGACACTTGCTTGCTCTGCACGGGTTCTTTACTCCAGTTACCTTCAGCTTGTACACAGTTCACAGGTGTTACGGCTCGAGTAGTGAACCAGGTGTCATAGGAGGAAGCAATGTCTCTCTGAGGCTCCAGTGATGTGCCTTCTTTTCTCTTCAACTGTCCTACCTCTGCGCACTCCTTCTTCCTCGCGCTGCCCTGCACGAATCCCGCTTGCTACCAGGCCTGTTGGGTGATATGAGGTACCCTTCTTCTCCCTAAGGGGCTCAACCCGGTTTGGTGCTTCTGGTGGGGACCGTACATATGTCGGGTGGATCGTGCTCCTATGAAGCGGACGAACATACCAGTATTTGCGGCTCAGGGATGGACCTCTGCACTGCTTCAGAGCCGGTACCCCGCTTTGGACTGGCCCAGGGTGTTCAGTTACCCTGTGTCTGCACCTCTCTGTCTGGGCCACCACTCTGCAGGCGCCATCCCTCTTAGCTCCTGCTCCTTCTCCCTCCTTCCAGTTCTGCCTTCTCACTGTGCTTTTCCGCTCTGCCCACACTCCTTCCACTGGGACTGGGTCTTCACAAACATCAGGTTAACCCTTCAGTCCCCTGCTCTAAGTGTGTGGATGCAGATCCAGAGCCTCAGACCTACATTACCTCCCCAATAACAGGAATACTGTACTATATGCAGTAGTACTAGTGGGGTACTGACTAGTGGGGCGCTACATAAACATGTCAGCAAACAATTGTTCTAATGAATGACCATTCCCAATTATCGGTTTCTCTAAATGGGATTTCTTTTTATTGTTTATGTTGATACAATTTTTTTTAATTTGATATCCTTTTCATGTTATATAGGGTAGGATATTACCAATTTTGCTAGTGGTCTAGGGTGGTTAAGAAGTAATCTCAGCTTCCCTGGTGGTCTGTGTACCAAATACGTCAATATCAACATTCTTAATGGTCTATAAAATTGATGAGGTCGGTGTCAAAATACCTTATTGTCTATGTTAGTGTGGCGCCTCTGCGGTCTGGTCGACACAAAGGGGTACAGCACCCGCAAAACGGGTGCAATATTCCCGTCTGCGGTAACCAGGGTTGGTAAATCCAGTCACCCACCAACACACCCAACACACCCGGTCCCAGGGATAGCGAGTGAACCCAGGTAGCGGGATGGCTCAGGCAGCCCGTGGGATGGCGGGGGGAGAAAGGTAGTGGGTGGGAAAGCTAGCAGGAAACGGTCAGGGAAAGGAAGAGGACAAAGGGAAAATACCACGGGAAGTGGGAGGTCAGTTTGGAAGAGGTCAGCAGCGAGAGAGAACAAAGAGGACGGACCCGGAGGACTTCAGTAGAGAAGAGGCTTGTACCGGGTCCTGAGGCCAGAGACCATGAGAAGACAGAGGGACCCTAGGGGCACGGACAGTGAGCAATCCACCCGTGCGCCTGAGTCTGCAGTGAAGCGGAAGGGTAGGGCGAGCACCAGGGTCCCGGCCCTGAAAGGTGGCAAGGAGACTACAAGCTTCAGCCATAGAACCGGTGGCCACAATGTCCAGAGGAGCTGTGGTCAACTCCCAGCACACCTGCCGAGAAGTCAGCCGCACTAGGGTCAGGGGACACAGCCGGTTGCCCGACAAGGCTCGTGGCTGCTGGATTGGGGCTCTGTGTGCAGAGGCGCGTGCAGGATGGAGGAGAGCAGGCAGTGCTGAGAAAGGAAGGCCCGAAATGGAAGGAACACGAAAGGGGTGTACTGGACGAGCCATCCTGGTTGCTAAGGAGTAACCGGACCGCTGATGTACTTGAACTGTAACCTGTGGTACATGCAGAGAGAGAACTGAAGTAAACAGGGTTTGGAACTCAGAACTGTGAGAGACTGTTTATTTCCCACCTGAGGAGCAGTAGGCTGAAACACCGCACCCAAATAATCCCCTTACTCCGGATGCCCTGGGGATCTGCTCCACCCGTGGAGAGTAATGCCATCCCAGCTGCTGTTCTATCATCCCAAGAGGTCCCGGCTTGCAGCAGCGACCACTAGTAGCCGCATACCGCAGGTGGCATCACGACAAACTACTCCCTACTTTTCCCCTTCTACATGATCCCCTTTTTATTGACCGCCCATCCGGGTGGCCACGGACCAGGTCACACCACCATGACATCCCCCAGATTCCCGAGGACCTCGGGAGGCCTGGCTCCGAGTACCCCCCGGCCCCCACTGGGGCGAGTCATTAGGCTGCATTCACACGTGGCATAATTGCCAGGTTTATTTGCGGGCGCGTTTTTTTCCCCGCGTTGTTTGCAGCGCTATATTGCATCGGTAAAAAAACGCGGTGCACTCACACACCGCGTTTTTTTACGACCGCATTTTCCCTCAGGAGGCATAGGAGGAAGTGATGTCAATCGGGGAGGAAGAATCCTGTGTTCCTTCCCCTGTGTGACATGTCGGGGCTGAAGTTATTCTTTTCCAGTGTATCTACATACACTGGAAAAGCAAAATAAAAGAGAAAAAAAATGTATTAAAAATAAAAAAAAAATGCTCAGCTCTCCACCATCTGTCCGGGACCCGAGGGGAAGACGTCTGTTGGCTGCCAGGACCTTAAAATGTGATTGTCCGATAGTGATCAGCTGATGCGTCACGTGATGTATCACCTGATCGCTACCGGCCAATCACATTTTCAGGTCCTGGCAGACGTCTTCTCAGGTTCCGGACAGCCGGCGGAGAGGTGAGCATTTATTTTATTTATTTTTAATACATTTTTTTCTCTTTTATTTTGCTTTCACAGTGTATGTAGATACACTGGGAAAGCAAAACTTCAGCCCTGACATGTCACACGGGGGAGGAACACAGGATTCTTCCTCCCCCATGTGACATCATATCCTGCTTTTCCTCATGCGCCCATGTTTATAGGCGCTGGAATTGCACATTGTCTGAATGGCAATGCGCAATTCCAGCGCTTATAATGGGACCTATGGAGGAAAGTGCACGCATATTTGCGCATATAATTGACAAAGTTCATTGTTTTCGGCCTCAAAAGCGCAGAGTAAAAAGCGCAGCGTGTAAACGGCAAAAGTGAATTTCCATTCACTTTGCTGGGAAACAAAGACGCAGATGCGCATTTGGGGGAAAAGCACGCGTAAAAATACGCGAAAAATATGCATAGTGTAAACACAACCTTAGTGTGGCGCCCCTGAGGGTTCAATCGCCACAGAGGTACTGCACCTCAGCCTAGAGGTGTGGTACCCCACTCTCGGGTAAGGAGGGGACACTACCTGCCACCCACACACCCGCATCCAACACTACATATTCTAGGTTGGGGATTCGGGTGGACCCTGTTTAGGGAGGGCCCCATTCTAGGCTGCAGGGTAAATAGGTAGAGGGTGTAGAGGAGTTAATCATACCTGGTGTCTAGAGCACTACTCCCTCTCTCAAGCTGCATGAGGTATGGTGTCTTAAGGCCACTTCGCACACACAGAATCTGAGTCCAATATCTGAACAGATTCTCTGTTGCAGTGAAAT
>JARQOC010001369.1:0-42768 GCA_033576535.1 Allobates femoralis
AGTAAGTGAGCTGTTTAGATCTATGGGCGGGGCATAGATCTCGTGAAACTCCAAAAAGAAAACGTGTTGATTCAGCTCACCTATGATGACCATGATGATTCTGAATACCCATGAAATGATTGTGGTGCACGGACCTGATCCACAGGCTGGTTCCGGGGATAAAATACAGGGGACTGGAAAAGGGAAATGAAGGTCCAGCTGTCACACCGCAGACTTGGGAACGTCTGGACATGGTGCATGACAGTGGCGCATGGACCGATGATCTACTCACAACAACAGACTGGGGAAACACTGGGGGGACAAATATAAAAGGGGTTCCTGCTCGTAGGGAATGGGGGACAAGACACCTCCTGCGCTCAGCTGCAACTGTGCCCTAAACTCCCTACCATCCCTATACGGGCTCTTTCACCTAATCGCTGTGCAGGATACATATACTTTCACTGGCCCTGACAGGGAGATAGCTAATGGGAGCACTAGTCCCAACCACTGCAATAAACAAGACAAGAGGGGAGATGACAATGCAAATTCACACCTGCTGCCACAATCCAAGGCAGCAGATGGCTTGGCAACAATCAGCTCTCCAGAGTACTACCTAGTCATAATTATTCATTTATATAGTGCTATTAATTTCATAGCACTTTACATACATTTGCAATACTGTTCCCATTGGGGCTCACAATCTAAACACGCTAGCAGTATGTCTTTGGAGTGTGGGAGGAAACCAGAGTGCCCGGAGGAAACGTACAAAAACACAAGGAGAACATACAAACACCTTGTAGATGTTGTCCTTGTTGGGAATGGAACCCAGGACACCAGTGCTGCAAGACTGCAGTGCCAACCACTGAGCCACTGTGCCACACACCTCAGGTAACCTGGCCAGGAATGAGTTCAATCACCAACAAGGAATTCTGGATCATGTGACCATATAAAGGAGATGGGAGTGATCACAAAGTTGCCACACCTGGAAAGAGAACTGGAGCTTGGTAGCAACAGAAACTGTGATTAACTTCAACACTGCCAAAGGTAAGAAACACATTTACTGTGAAGTCTCAATACAGGAATGAGACACAGATCTCAAACCTGTCATAAGTCTGCAAATTAAGAGAGACCATCGTGACACCTGCATCCAAGAAAATCAAGAAACTCAGGGAATATGAACTAAAATCTATATTTATTGTGGTAAAAGATTTAAAAGCCAAGGCATTTCAGGCAATGTGCTGTTACTCATGGCATATCATGGTATGCTGTGAGTAAGGGCGCATTTCCCGAAATGCCTTGGCTTTTAAATGCATTACCACAATAAATAGAAAAATATTAGAATCCAAGAGTCCTCAGTGGTTGATACCTTTTAATGGCGAACTGAAAAGCTGGTAAACATAGCAAGCTTTCGGGACACTGTGGCCCCTTCTTCAGGCTGATAATGACACAAATTCTGAAGACATATACATATATACATAAGCAAAAGAAAACAGTGTTAGATGCTGTAGTAAATACGACAGGTGACATAAAGCAGAGTCAGGTTAGGGAGGAAGATAGGGGCTGGAAAAGAGAAACCAAAATTCTAAGATAAACGGAACAAATTGTATTATTGTTCTATGGTTAGTGGCCTGTGGAGACCTGAAAATACTTAAGTGAGTTGTGGAGAGCAAAAAATCGAAGCGAGAGAGCTCACATGAGAAAAGTCAAAAGTTCATTGTCCTGAAAATGGAGTCTCTTGAAAGATGTGATAGCCCCAAATGCCCTTTCATTTTATATAAAAACCCATGAATCAGTGATGTCCCCAAATGCCCATTTATTTTATATAAAATCCCATGAGTCCATGTGAGACATTTAATTCTGTTTTGAATGTGTCAAAGGTCGTTATCACTATAAGATGAGCAGCCTCATATCAGTTCACTGTGGTCTGGGCTGGAAAAATGTTTTGCTACAGGTAAATCCAGACGCTTTCCTTTTATTGAGTGGCGATGAGAATTCATTCTTGTTCTGAATTGTAATCCGGTCTCCCCTATGTACAGGCCCCCTGTTGGGCATTTGGTACATATAATTAAATACACCCCATTGCTTGTGGTGCAGCTGAAGTTACCTGGGATCATGTAGTCCTGATCTGTCCCAGGAATCTTTATCTTGTCGGCTGTCATTATAGATGGAGGTTTTGCACCTGTTCTGGTTGCAGGGAAAGGTTCCTGTAGTTGCTGGAGAGGACATAGCGCTCCCTGATGAAGGAGCACAGCAGGCTCTGAAACGCGTTGGATGGATCCAAATAAAGGTATAGAGTGAACTTTTGATTCAGTTATTTGTGGCGGCGCGGACCGACGACACATTGTCCCTGGAAAATTCTGGAATTCGACCACATAGCACGTGGAGGTGTGGGTCCAGCAGCAGCCGCCATTACATGTTTTTCATACTGGTTGTGTGTCACACAACTAGACCAGGTGAGCAGTGATCATTACGGCTCCTTAGCCGCTGGTTGTTAAAAAGATAAGACCCCATCTGTGCTTGCTTCCTTTTTTTAGTTTATTTGACCTGATTCATAAAGGTCTTTCTGAGGCCCTCGAGGTGATTGTCTCTATCTGTAGGGTTGGAACATATCCGATTGTATCTGATGGTCTGGCTGTACACAATAGAGTTTGTGTTTTGGATGAACACTGCCCTGTTCTGGTACAGGGATGTCTCTATTTCATTGTTCTGTAGCTTAATGATGGTGTGGAGGCCACACACACACCCTGTATACAGCAGGAGACCACACATAGCCTTCACTATACAGCAACAGCCCACACACAGCCCCCAGGATAAAGCAGGAGCTCACACACACCCATATACAACAGGAGGACACATATAGGTCATGTATACAGCAGTAGGCCACACATAGGCCTCAGTATTACAGCAGGAGTCCACACACAGCCCCCAGTATACAGCAGTAGGCCGAACACAGTCCTCAGTGTAAAGCAGGAGGCGACACAGAGCCCCCAGTATTCAGCAGGAGACTGAACACTGCCCACAATGTAAAGCAGGAGGCCGCACACAGCCCCCAGTATACTGCAGTAGGCCACACAGACCCAGAATACAGCAGGAGGCCACACAAAGCCCCCAGTATTACAGCAGGAGGCCGCACACAGCCCCCAGTATACTGCAGTAGGCCACACAGACCCAGAATACAGCAGGAGGCCACACACAGCCCCCAGTATTGCAGCAGGAGGCCACACACAGTCCCCAGTATACTGAAGTAGGCCATGCAGCCCAGTATACAGCAGGAGCCCACACACAGCCCCCCATGTACAGCAGGAGGCCACACATAGTCCCCAGTATACAGCAGAAGGCCGCACATAGCTCCCAGTATACAGCAGTAGACTGAACACAGCCCCCATTGTAAAGCAGGATTGCACACACAGCCCTCAATATACAGCAGGAAGCTGAACACAGCCCTCAGTGTAAAGCAGGAGGACACTCACAGGCGCAGTATACAGCAGAAGCCCCCACCCAGCCCCAGTGTACAGCAGGAGTCTGCACACAGTCCCCAGTATACTGCAGTAGGCCACACAGATCCAGTATACAGCAGGAGGCCACACACAGCCCCCAGTATTGCAGAAGGACCCCACACACAATCCCCAGTCCCCAGTATTCGCAGTAGGCCACACAGACCTAGTATACAGCAAGAGGCTGCACACAGTCCCCTGTATTACAGAAGGAGGCCACACACAGCCCCCAGTATTACAGCAGGAGGCCTCACATAGCCTCTGAATTATACCAAAAGCTCACACGTAGCCACCTGTATTAGAGCAGGAGCCCACACATAGCCCCTGTATTACACCAGGAGCCCACACATAGCCCCTATATTAAACTTCCAGCCTGTGTATCTGAGCAAAGAGAAGTAAGACCTTGGTAACCCATTCTATTTTCTTATAACTAAGAACAGTTAGTTACTATCCCAGGCGGCACGGGGAACTACAGCTAGTAGAAGTTTAAAGAGGATATTCCCAGGAAACAACAACAGGAGGTGCCATCATCACAGTGATTATTCTTAATCTCTTTTCATTTAGGTAATTTCCTTCCTCTGGGAAAGGAAGTGAAATGGCAGAAGAACTTCAAAGACATGATGGAGATACTGCTGATGTCAGACACACAGGACCAGAGCATGGACTTCATAGTCCCGGTGTTCATTTACAGGTAAGATTTATAGAGAAGAGGAACAAACCACAGAGACCGACCACAGAGACCGACCACAGAGCACACACCACAGAGCACACACCACAGAGCACACACCACAGAGACCGACCACAGAGACCGACCACAGAGACCGACCACAGAGACCGACCACAGAGACCGACCACAGAGACCGACCAAAGAGCACAGACCACAGAGCACAGACCACAGAGCCCACACCAAGAGACTGACCACAGACAACACACCATAGAGACTGACCACAGAGCACAGACCAAGAGACTGACCACAGAGAACACACCATAGAGACTGACCACAGAGCACAGACCACAGAGGTCACACCATAGAGACGGAGCACAGAGCACACACTTATTTGCATCTGGACCCTTCAGAGCAACTCCTGGACCTCTCCTTTGTCTACTCTCCACCCTACTACAGCCTAACTAACCCCTCCTCCAACCAGAGGCTGAGTCATAGCCCAACCCAGACCTTCACTGCTCAGCTTCCTGGCTACAGATCAGGCAGTGTGTGTTCACTTCAGACATCCTGCAGAGGGACCCCAAATACCCATTAGACATGGCATTACATTTGTGGCAGCCACACTCAAGGACGCCACAGCTGCAGTGTCTCCGGACTTGTCTCCCAGGGCTGCAGCATCTCCGGACTTGCCTCCATGAGCACATTGGGGACATCATTGTTCGGTGATTAGACAGGAGCTTACAGCAGCAGATCCTGATGATTTGTGCATTCAGCGGTAAAACCTTCCTTAGACGACCATTAATGACCTCAGTGATCGCAGCCGAGGTTGGAAGTGATCAGATTTCGGCACAAGGCTCAGACTCCAGACTCAATGATCCTGATGAGATAAATATATTGTTTCCATTATTCCATCATTTGTAGATCAGTAACGTCTCCATCCTCAGATTTCCACCATTCTACATCATTTCCTTCGTGGTGCCGTAATGTCAATGTTGAGGAGGGCGTGTTATGTGTTGTGTGTTATGTGTTATGTGTTTTATGGTGTCAGTGGCTCATTTTGTATGAAACTTTCTAAATCTCCCTTTTCTGACAGTGCAAAGAAAACCATAACTGCAGAAGAGGCTGGAGAACTGAGCGAGATTATGCTGAAGGCCAAAAACATTACAGGTAAAAAAGAGATGAGTGCATTGGTTCGAGGCAAATTATTGACTTAAAGTTGACCCAGTTCCGTGGGTTCTAAACCCTGCCCACCACCTTTATTATGATGTAATTGGGGTTCCTCTATCCCTTTTATAACCCCAGATGTCCGCCTGCATCCTAAAAAACGAAATGTATTCTTTTCCTGTGCTGCATGCTAATTTTAAGGTTCGGTCAGATGGATGTTTCCAGATTGTGGTCATCGCCGCCCCACTCCATGCAAACACCGTCCCTCCTGTTGTGTGCAAGTGGATGACCTTGCTACAATTCCTAAGTCTCGCGCCTGCACAGTGGTGCCTGACTGTACCCTATTGAGTGATTGCACTGCGCAGGTGCCCGATGTCTCCTACCTGCGCAGTGGGATCACTGGCTATTTATCGAACTGAGTGAGGTGTGACTGTGCTGGTCTGTGATTCTACTGCGCAGGCGTGATACTTAGGAATTGTAATGACGTCATCCCTTTGCACACAATCAGCGGTGCAGCGCTGACTGCAATCCGGAGACACCCATCTGACCGTGCCGCAAAATTAGCATACAGCTATTCCTAACTAACATTTTCCCATTATACGTCTGCTATCTACTCTGCTCCTGAAAGATCATCCCTCTGAGGCTTATAAATACCTTATTGTTCTAGCTTTGACCTTTCTTGTCTGAAGACCTGAATCGGACCAACTGAGCAGGGCACAAACTAGAGGAAGCTGAGAGGAGAGTGAAGTGTGATCTGGGCATCCTTACCCAGACTGTTGTCACTCACAGAGAGGTAGACTCACCCCCACCAGTGACGTTCCCTGTTCAGTTTGTCCAATTCCCATCTTCCAGACGGAAAGGATCAAAGCTCTCATCTGCTGGCCCGGCCGGCTTTAGAAAGACCGCATGGACCAGGGCTCATCCCAACTGAATGCCTGAACTCCTTACCCATGGGGAGAACACTACTCAGACAATACAGGGTGAGGTAATTACACAATGGTAAGACTTTATTGGATCTCCAACAGCCAAAGGCATACAACAGTAAAGAGAGTCTCACCCTTCCGCTGGGTCACCGGGGATAAGAATACTCATGCATTTGGGGCTTCCAAGGTCAACTACGCCAATCCAGCAGAACCCCGCTTTTGGGGGTCACCCACCGAGAATAGTAGCAAGCTTAGGAAGATGATTGAGCACAGCATAGTCTGTAGCTAGGTGACCGAATTGTCCCAACCTGGGCGTCTTCCAGGTGAATCCTAGAATCTTGTTGGATTGCGACCTCCAATAGATGGTGTCATAAATGTAATGGTAAAATAAGACTAATCTATAAAAAAAACATGGCTCATCATTTAGAAAGGAAACAAGAATTAACATCTGCAGTGGCGGACATACAGCTTGCGGGGCCCTGGTGCAGCCTTTGGTGAGGACCTTGGGTGCTGGCACAGAATTGGTCGAGGACCGGGGGGAGGGGTGCTGTCAGCGTCAGGCTGCGGGTGCTGGTGGTGAGAAGCGGGGGGGGGTGCTGCTGGCAGGGGGGAGCATGCGCGGATCTTACCTGCGCCGCACTGTTGATCTGGGTGACGGGGCTGGAGAGGAGAGGAGGGGCGGGATCAGCCGAGGGAAGCAGGAAGCTTCCCTCAGTTAACCCCCTCTCCTCTGACACAGGGACATGGGGGTCGGCTGGGGGCCCCCTGCAGGCTTGAGGGGCCCCCTACCCAGTCCGGGCCCTTGTGCAGCTGAACCAGCTGCACCACGGTAGGTCAACCCTGAACATCTGATCCCAGTTCAACTCCTGCAGAATATAATCCAGTTTTGGTTCTCCTGTAGTCAGAACCAAATCTCCTAGCCTGAGGACACATAACATATGAACTACCGATGACTGAAGCGGGCCCTTTTTCTTATATATATATCCCGAGCACTCATCTCAGGGTATTGTAATAAGGCTTTTCTCTTATTGGTGGGCATTTCAATCCGACTGCATAATTCTTCTGTAAGTGATGTAGACAGAGGGGGTGAATCAATATATATTCAATTAGAAATCCACAAACTTGGACAATGGAGGCTCCGAGCAGTCTGATGGGAAACAAGGATTTAACAAACATGAGTTAACAAACAAAACAAATATGTCTGGCTGAATTAAGAATATTAATCAAAACATGCATTGGGAAAGGTTGTGTCATCACTCTCTTTGCAAGGAGAAATTTCACCCTGAAATCCCTGTCAGAGGCATATATCATCCAGACAAATTAGATTTCCTGCTTTTTGTGCTGACGAGAGACAAAATTCCTAAATGTATGTCTATTGTCACTTCAGTGAGGAAGTGAAAAACTCTAATGACACACAATAAGGTTATCCTTAAAATCCTAATCGATTCTTTAACAAGCCTTTTAATATGACCAGATCAGAACCCGAAACTGCAGAGGCTGCGTTTCGGGGTGACTGCCCCTCATCAGTGCAGTCTGTGGGTATTCTGATCTGGCTGTGTGAGAGGCTGAGACGAGGTCTGTAATTGATGTGTCTGGATTGACTTTCCATCCTAAAACATAAGGCAAGGCTCAATACCAGGGGCGTAACTACAATAGGTGCAGGGGTTGTGATCGCACCCGGGCCCTGCAGTCTAGGGGGCCCCAAAAGTCCCTTTGGCCTATAAAAAAAGACTAATACTATCAAAGATTTGCAATAATTGGGGGCCCTGTTGGAGCTTTCGCATCGGGGCCCCTGAGCCTGAAGTTACGCCACTGCTCAATACTGCCTTGTTGGATTGCGACCTCCAATAGATGGTGTCATAAATGTAATGGTAAAATAAGATTACTCTATAAAAAAAAACATGGCTCATCATTTAGAAAGGAAACAAGAACTAACATCTGACCCCAGTTCATCTATGACCCCCTAGTGTGGAAAGGTATTGAACAGGTTTATCTACTGGAAAGCGAGCACAAAGTCTGGATTCAGCAAATACAAAAGGTTGAGAAGCGATAAAGTTTCTTGTCTTCAAAGGGACACAGTAGATAAGAGGGAACTGGCTTCCAGTTATGAATATTTGGATTTTTGTGGCAGGCATAGGTCCTACAGTTATGGGAAACAAATTTTCAGCATCGAGATCCCAAGGGGAACCCCATGCATGTTCTTGAACGGTGGTACAACCTAATTGATGGGGTTGTATATGCCATGTTTCCTCTCAATGGAAAGCTAAAATCATAATATGAAATATGGCATTAGCATCTCCTACCTGGGACTTTCAGGGGGGCAGGTATCCTAAAGATCGGGGATCTTATAATCTTGGAAGCCCAAGCCGCATTCCATTGACCAGCCACCATCTGAAGTCACCAATCTATGTAATAAATACGAATTCCAAATGATGGTCATTGTTCACTCTGTAAGATAGAGTTCACTGTAGGATTGTCCCTTATTTCAGTTGGAGCAAATGCCACAGGTCTTTGTTTATCCTTTTTATTTAAAGTGACTGTATATACTGTATTGTTTTGTACCCTTTGAAATATCTTTAGTATATTTTTTTTATAAACACAACCTATTTTTAGGATAAAATATATAAAATTTAATAGCTGAGTCCCTCTTGCTCTAAAAACTGTATCCCTAAAGTCCTGTGAGGCCAAATGTTACCAGTAACGGGTGTCCAATCAACCTGTATAAACAATTGGTAGTGATGGCTAGTTTTTCTCGTGTTATTGCGGAGCTAGGCAGTGATCGTACTGAAGTATATATAGATATATATATGATCCATGTGTATAAATAAACCATACGTTCACCATGAAAGCCCCCAACAATCAGCCAAGTAGCGTAAGAAGCCATCGCCTTGTCCATCAATCATCAGTCAATTGTGTAATTGTCCTGATGATTGGAGGCAGCGGAGACCTGGTCGTGACGATGTGGTGGCATTGATGGGATATCTGCATAATCTCCCTGGCTGTTTTCCTAACAGTTAATAGAGTTCTTGTATTTTTCTTCTTTGAAGAGCTAATGTCTATATCCCTAGTGTAATAACAATGATGTTATTACAATAATGTGAATGAGGGTCTTCCAGATCTGTTCACGGTGTAAAGGATGGGGTCACAAGAACACAACCCCAACCTTAACTCTCCCCATCTCATCAGACACATACAATGTAACACATTGTCTTCTCTCCGATTTAGGACTCTTCCCCATCGTGGTCATCACCCATAAACTGAATGACCATCTCCCAGACATTCAGGAGAAGTTCAGGAGGATGGGGGTGGAGAACATCTTCCCGGTGGAGAATTACACAGCGGAGGATCACCAGAAAACCCGGGGGAAGCACGAGGGGATCCTAAAGTGTCTGTACGAGATCGTGAGAGATGTGGAGTTCAAGATGGAGGAGACGAGGAATCCCAACAAGGAGAAGATCGACAGGAAGAGAATCTTATTTGAGTTTGCCCACAAGAGAGATGTGGAGAAAGTGCAGGAAAGAGAGGAGCGAGAGCGCGCCCGGAGGGAGGAATTGGAGAAAGAATTGGACGAAACGCCAAGATGGCCTTTTTTCATGCGAAGGAAGAAGTGACAAATAAATTTGATTTTGCAATTATTGAAAATAATGTAAAATATTTATGTTTAGTTAAAAATAAGTATAAAAAATTGTTATGGTATAAAATCTGAAAAATAATTTATAAAGTTTTCATATTTTAGGAGGAGCAAGCTGCTGAAGTCTCCAATGAAAACATAGTTTTGTAATAGCTTGCCTTACGACTGCTGTAAACGTGGGTGGGGTCTGCTCCATGTGTGATGTCTCCTCCCCTTCTGGGTGTGTGCAAGAGTGTATCACAAATGATAGATTTACATACACGGATTGTATCCCACATAATGGAATAAAATACATTGCTTAGAGGAAGTGGATTGTACCACACTGGTGGGATTAGATACACAGCTAAAATGACTGTATAACATGTGATGGATTAGATACATAGCAGAGCAAATTGTATCACGTTGATGGTGCTAGATTCTGTGATCAATGGACTGGACCACACTGTTGGGATTAGATACACAGGTCATCTGACTGTTTTGCATGTGAAGGGATTAGATACACGGCTCAACAAACTATATCATACTAATGAGATTAGGTACATGGCACAGCAAACTGTATTACACTGATGGGATTAGATGTACAGCTCAGCAGACTACATCACATCTGATGGAATTAGATACACAGGTTAGCAGACAGTATAATAATATAATAATAATAAAGCTTTATTTATATAGCGCCAACATATTCCGCAGCGCTTTACAATGTAGGGTACAGAAAATATACAGTAAGTAATTACAGTGAACAAATACAGAACAATAATTGGATACAAAACAATAGGCATAGAATCAATGTAATAAAGAAAATACAATAAATAAAGCAAGAAATGAAGGTGACCCTGCTCAAAAGAGCTTACAATCTACAACGGGATAGGGGTTGCACAAAGTACAGGGGCTTATTGCACTGATGGTCCAGGCATCTTGAGGAAATGGGGCATAGGATTAAGCTTACATGGATGGTCATCAGACAGTCTGTGTAGA
Organism: Allobates femoralis; assembly: GCA_033576535.1. Lineage (NCBI taxonomy): Eukaryota > Metazoa > Chordata > Amphibia > Anura > Aromobatidae > Allobates > Allobates femoralis. The sequence continues at coordinate 10,834 of JARQOC010001369.1, forward strand.
CCTTTATGGTTTGGTGGAGTTTGTAGAAGAGTAATGTCCAGAGGATAGGCCATTCACTGTCTACAGTACAATGGACTTCTATTAGGGAGTATGATAGGCCGCCTTAAAAAGATGCGTCTTTAGGGATCGTCTGAAGCCATGCAAGTTGTGGATAGTCCTGATTTTTTGGGGTAAAGCATTCCAGAGAATTGATGCAGCTCTGGAGAATTCTTGGAGCCGGGAGTGGGAGGATCGGATTAGTGCAGATGTTAGTCGAAGGTCATTTGAGGAACGTAGAGAGCGGGTGGGGTGATAGACAGAGATGAGGGAGGAGAGGTAGGGGGGAGCTGCACTGTGAAGAGCTTTGTGGGTGAGAACAAGCAATTTGAATTTGATCCTGTAGTGTACGGGCAGCCAGTGCAATGACTGGCACAGAGCAGAGGCATCTGACTAACGATTGGCCAGATGGGTGATCCTGGCTGCTGCATTAAGGATGGACTGGAGAGGAGAAAGTCTGGTGAGGAGGAGGCCGCTTAATAGAGAATTGCAATAGTCAATGCGGGAGTGGATTAGGGCCACGGTGAGGGATTTTGTTGTTTCCAGGGTGAGAAAGGGGCGGACTCTAGAGATGTTCTTCAGGTGTAAGCGACAGGAGCGGACGAGAGATTGCGTGTGGGAGGAGAAGGAGAGATCGGTGTCAAACATAACACCCAGACAGCGAGCCTGCTGCCTAGGCGTTATCATGGTGCCACAAACTGAGAGATGTCAGGTTTAGGGAGGTTAGTGGATCGGGGGAGCAGAAGAAGTTCAGTTTTGGAACGGTTTAGTTTCAAATAGAGAGCGGACATGATATTGGAAACTGCAGCTAGACAGTCATTGGTGTTCTTTACTACCGCAGGGGTAAGGTTAGGGGCTGAAGTGTATAGTTGTGTGTCAAAAGCATAAAGATGGTACTGAAAGCCAAATCTGCTGATGGTCTGTCCAATCGGGGCTGTGTAGAGAGAGAAGAGGAGAGGGCCAAGGACTGAACCCTGAGGGACCCCAATAGTGAGGGGAAGAGGGGGGAAAGTAGAGCCAGCAAAAGATACACTGAAAGAGCGGTCAGAGAGATAGGAGGAGAACCAGGAGAGAGCAGTGTCCTTGATGACAATGGAGTGCAGCATAGAGAGTAGGAGCTGATGGTCGACAGTGTCAAAAGCTGCAGAGAGATCAAGGATAATAAGCAGAGAGCGGTCACCATTATGTTTTGCTGTCAGAAGGTCATTGGTCACTTTGATGAGGGCAGTTTCTGTAGAGTGAAGGGGGCAGAAACCAGACTGTAATGGATCCAGAAGAGAGTGAGCGGAGAGGTAACGAGTGAGGCGGGAGTAGACCAGGTGCTCCAGGAGTTTAGAGATGAAGGGGAGATTGGAGACTGGTCTGTAGTTATTTGTGCAGGATGGGTCAAGGGATTTCTTTGATCGAGTGTTTGAAGGAGGAGGGGAAGATGCCAGAAGAGAGGGAGAGATTGAAGATTTTGGTTAGATGAGTGGTGACAACTGGAGAGAGGGACTGGAGCAGGTGTGAGGGGATGGGGTCAGTAGTGCATGTGGTAGGACAAGAGGAAGAAAGGAGCCTGGAGACTTCTTCTGTGACTGGGTCTAATGTGGAGAGTGAACCGGAGGAGATGTGGGGAAGAATGGGGTTGGCAGCTCTTGGAGGCTGGGAGATGATTTCCTGGCGGATGTTGTCTATTTTCTCCATGAAGTAAGAGGTCACATCATCAGCACTGTGGTCGGTGATGGGGGCAGATCATCAGCACAGAGGTCGGTGATAGGGGCCTGCACTTTAGGACTGAGGAGAGAGTGTAAGGTGTCAAAGAGTTTTTTTGGATTGTTGGATAGTGAGGAGATCAGGGTGGTGAAGTAGGTCTGTTTGGCAAGGTGAAGGGCAAAGTTGTAAGTTTTGAGCATGAATTTATAGTGGATGAAGTCTCCTGGTGAGTGACTTTTCCTCCATAGACGTTCAGCACTCCTAGAGCATCGCTGGAGGAATCGAGTTTGTGATGTGAGCCAGGGCTGTTTTGTTCTCTGTTTGGAGGTTCTGAGAGTGAGGGGCGCTACTTGGTCCAGGGAGCTTCTGAGAGTATCATTGTAATGATGTACTGCCTGATCTGGACAGGAGATTGAAGAGATTGGGGACAGTGATGAGATGAGAGAGTCTGTGAGTGCTTGAGGGTTAATGGCCTGTACATTTCTGGATGTGTGATAGGTAGGATTGGGCTGTGGTGGTCGAGAGTTAGTGAGTAAGAAGGAGAGAATGTTGTGGTCGGAGAGAAAAGGTGAGTTAAGTAAGGAGGAGGTAAAGCAGATCCAGGTAAAGACCAGGTCAAGGGTGTTACTGTCTTTGTGCGTCTCAGAGGTTGAGAGCTGTGAGAGGCCAAGAGAAGTAGTTAGAGTTAGGAGCTGGGATGCAGATGGGGAGATGGGGCTGTTTATGGGAATGTTAAAGTCTCCCAGAATAACAGTTGGTAATTCTGAGGACATGAAATGCGGCAGCTACGCGGAAAAATGGTCGAGGAACTGGGTGGGTGACCCTGGGGGGCAGTATACCACTGCTACTTTGAGGGGGAAGGGATGGAATAGCCTAATGGTGTGGACCTCAAAAGAAGGGAATGAGAGTGATGGGGCTGGGGGAATGACCTGAAAAGTACATTGTGGGGACAGGAGGAGGCCAACTCCACCACCATGTCTGTTTCCAGGTCTAGGGGAGTGAGAGAAATGTAGGCCACCGTGAGAAATAGCAGCAGGGGAAGCAGTGTCTGAATCCTGGATCCAGGTTTCTGTGAGGGCCAGCAGGTTTAGAGAGTTGGTAAGGAAGTAATTGTGAATGAAGGGATGTTTGTTGCATACAGATGGGATTAGATATATGGCTCAGCAGACTGTATTAGCCATGATGGGTATGGATACTCGGCTCACAGACTGTATCACACATGATTGAATTGGACACATGGCTCTGCTCAGACTCTATAAAGCCTCATACAGGTGTCCCTGCATCATAGACATCTGAATGAGGCTTTATAGAGTCTCAGCAGAGCTGAGTCAGTGGCCTCCCTCTTACAGATGCCTTTCCTTACCAAAAATATAATATATCCATTAAAGTGAACCTGTCACCTAGATAAAGCCACACAGGCAGACTCCCCAGTGATCACCCAGTCTGTGCCGACACCCGATAGTAGTTATGATCGTTCAGGGTCTTGGGCGCAGACTGGGGATCGTTGGTCGTTGCCCCTGTCACACATGCCGATACATGCTGGACAGCGGAAGACCAATGAGCAAAAAATGGTCCTGGCCGTTCCGCAGCGACCAGCGATCAACGAGTTAATTGCTGGTCGCTGCGGCATGTCACAAGCAACGACATCGCTGCGAGGTTGCTGCAACGTTACAAAACCTGTAACGATGCAGCGATATCGCTACGTGTAACAGGGTCTTAAAACTGCTACATATAATAAATTGTTACATGAATTATTGCATAAATAACTGGTCCAAAAGTCACAATATCTGTTGATCAAAAACTCTTTCAACAGGCGTTATAGTCAGGTCCAAAGATAATTAGATGTGATAAGTCGCTCTCCTGGGATTCAAACGTAATTTCCAATAATGTCTTGCAGAAAATTAACAGGTTTAGTTCAATCAAGTTGTAATCGGGGCCCGGCTGGTGGCTTCCACTTAGTCTGGCTTCACACTGCAGTTTTTTCACTGATCAGTGTCCATCCAGTTTGTGTGCCAAAACCCGGAGAGGAACCAGGAGAGGAACTTGCAGAGAAAAACTATAATTGAAACATTGACACCTGCTCTGAGTTTTGGAGACACTCCTGGTTTTGGCACACAAACTGGATGGACACTGATCAGTGAAAAAACTGCAGTGTGAAGCCAGCCTTACTAGTAGTCTTTTTCGATAGTGTTCCCAGGTAGGCTTATGTTGCAGCATGTCCTTGTGCGTGTGTAAGAGGGTGTCCGGTGCCCTCAGTGTCGAAATCATTGTTCTTGTTATGTATCTGCATGTGTTATGTGACTGCTTCCATCCATCTTCCTTGAAGCAATAAAATTATCATTATAAACTCCCAAACCATTAGTAACACATATTACTATATAATAAGACACACAACATCAAGTTGTTGAGTTGCTAATAGCCACAGCTTTATTAAATCCATTATTTGTAAATAAACAACCTTTTTTTGATTCTGTTTCAACTGAAAATATCTTTAAAGAGGACCTGTCACCCCCCTGGTGCATGGCAATCTGAATGCAGCACGGTATGCAGCGTGTATACAGCATTCAGGGAAGGGGTCCCCAATGGCTTTAGCCCCCCTGTAAGCTTTAAAAAAGACTTTAGAAACCTTACAGTTAAGAGGTCCCCTGGGTGGGATCTTATTAAGAGGTCCTGGCTGCTGGCACAGTCCTCCCAGCCTCCTCCTTTTGTATTCCACCCTCTCTATGTGTCTGCTGCCGCCTCCTCTTCTGCTGGATCTGCCCTCCTCTTCTGCTCCTGACCTCACACAGAGCAGGAGAAGAGGTGAAGGAGGGCAGAGCCAGCAGAAGAGGAGGGCAGAGCCAACAGAAGAGGAGGGCAGAGCCAGCAGAAGAGGAGGGCAGAGCCAACAGAAGAGGGCAGAGCCAACAAAAGAGGAGGGCAGAGCCAGCAGAAGAGGAGGGCAGAGCCAGCAGAAGAGGAGGGCAGAGCCAGCAGAAGAGGAGAGTAGAGCCAGGAGAAGAGGAGAGTAGAGCCAGGAGAAGAGGAGGGCAGAGCCAGGAGAAGAGGAGGGCAGAGCCAGGAGAAGAGGAGGGCAGAGCCAGGAGAAGAGGAGGGCAGAGCCAGGAGAAGAGGAGGGTAGAGCCAGCAGAAGAGGAGAGTAGAGCCAGGAGAAGAGGAGAGTAGAGCCAGGAGAAGAGGAGGGCAGAGCCAGGAGAAGAGGAGGGCAGAGCCAGGAGAAGAGGAGGGCAGAGCCAGGAGAAAAGGAGGGTAGAGCCAGGAGAAGACGAGAGCAGACCCAGCAGAAGAGGCGGGTAGAGCCAGGAGAAGAGGAGAGCAGAGCCAGGAGAAGAGGAGAACAGACCCAGCAGACGAGGTTGGCAAAGCCAGCAGGAGAGGAGGGCAGAGCCAGGAGAAGAGGAGGGCAGAGCCAGCATAAGAGGAGGGCAGACTCAGGAGAAGAGGAGGGCAAACTCAGGAGAAGAGGAGGGCAGACCTAGGAGAAGAGGAGGGCAAAGCTAGCAGAAGAGTAGGGCAGAGCCAGGAGAAGAGGAGGGCAGAGCCAGCAGAAGAGGAGGGCAGAGCCAGGAGAAGAGGAGGGCAGAGCCAGGAGAAGAGGAGGGCAGAGCCAGCAGAAGAGGAGGGCAGAGCCAGGAGAAGAGGAGGGCAGAGCCAGGAGAAGAGGAGGGCAGAGCCAGCAGAAGAGGAGGGCAGAGCCAGGAGAAGAGGAGGGCAGAGCCAGGAGAAGAGGAGGGCAAAGCTAGAAGAAGAGGGGGGCAGAGCCAGGAGAAGAGGAGGGCAGAGCCAGGAGAAGAGGAGGGCAGAGCCAGGAGAAGAGGGGGGCAGAGCCAGGAGAAGAGGAGGGTAGAGCCAGGAGAAGAGGAGAGCAGAGCCAGGAGAAGAGGAGGGCAAAGCCAGCAGACGAGGAGGGCAGAGCCAGCAGGAGAGGAGGGCAGAGCCAGCAGAAGAGGAGGGCAAAGCTAGAAGAAGAGGAGGGCAGAGCCAGGAGAAGAGGGGGAAGACCCAACAGAATCATGGACACATTGTTACATTTATACACAGCAACAAGATAGAACAATGTGTCCATGATTTCACTACAACCAGCAAATTGCCAGTGAGATTACTAGTAAAATTGTCACGTGTGATGGTACCTTAACACATTTCTTTATACTGTGATCTATCAAGGATGACAACATTGCAGAGGGTTTAATAAGAATTCTATCCTGTTAAAGATTCAATATTACAGTCTACGAGGGACGGGTGGGGGTACAGTATGACGGGGAAATGCCGGTCATGGGACAGTGGACCGGGTCTCATTGCAGGTGGTAGGCTTGATGGAAGAGGTGGGTCTTCAGGTTTCTTTTGAAGGATCCCAGGGCAGGAGAATGTCTGATGTGTTGGGACAGAGAGGTCCAGGGAATAGCAGATGCACAGGAGAAATCTTGTATGCGGTTGCGCGAAGAGGAGACCAGAGGGGAGGAGAGGAGGAGTTCATTGGAGGATTGCAGGTTGTGTGAGGGTAGGTATCGGGAGACCAAGTTGGAGATGTATGGTGGGGCCAGGTTGTGGATGGCTTTGTATGTCTTATTGTTTTAAACCGGGATCTCTGGGAAGCAGGGAGCCAATGAAGGGCTTGGCAGAGGGGGGGGGACGGGATAGATTTATAATCTGCATCTCATCCGTGAGAGCAGAAGAATACTTGACCATTGGCCTTTTCTGTCTCTGAATGGCGACAGGCCAAAGGAGCTGAATAAAGTAACACCTTGATATCTGCAATCCAAAGTCTTATTCCAGAGAAATCCATGTTCATCTTAGTATGTAAATGAAGTCTTTAGATCTATAGTTGGTATATTGATCTTCTGAGACGCCGCCTTCTGAGCTTATTGTACATGGCAGGGTGTGTTAGCCGTGTGAGGCATGTGATGACCAATAGTGCACTCCCCTGATCTACACGTCTTAAACTGGTAACTGTCATTTACAATAAGCTTTGGCTCAAAGATCCCAACAGCTCATTTACATATTAGGAACATGTATTTGTCTAGAATTAGACATCATAATGCATATATCAATAACCTACATGCCCGTATAGACGGCTCAAAGGTGAATAAGGAAAAGAGTAATCGCCATGCTTCCGTGGAAAGACCTAAGGGCCCCGTCACACTTGGCGACGCTCCAGCGATCCCGACAACGATACGACCTGGTAAAGGATCGCTGGAACGTCGCTACGTGGTCGCTGGTGAGATGTCAAACATAGTAACATAGTTTTTAAGGTTGAAGGAAGACTTTAAGTCCATCTCGTTCCCCCATAGCCGAACATGATGATCCAGAGGAAGGCAAAAAAAACCCATGTGGCAACACTAAGCTCCACATTGGGGGAAAAATGCCTTCCTGACTCCAGATACGACAATCAGACTAGATCCCTGGATCACCGCCCGATCAAAGGATCTAGTATATATAACTGGTAATATTATAGTTTTCAAGAAAGGCATCCAGGCCCTTCTTATATGTTAGTAGTGACTCCATCATTACACCATCATGTGGCAGAGAGTTCCATAGTGTCACTGCTCTTACAGTAAAGAATCCGCGTCTGTGATTATGATTAAACCTTCTTTCCTCCAGACGTAGAGGATGCCCCCTTGTCCCCATCTCTGTAGAGGACGCCCCCTTGTCCCCATCTCTGTAGAGGATGCCCCCTTGTCCCCATCTCTGTAGAGGACGCCCCCTTGTCCCCGTCTCTGTAGAGGACGCCCCCTTGTCCCCGTCTCTGTAGAGGACGCCCCCTTGTCCCCGTCTCTGTAGAGGACGCCCCCTTGTCCCCGTCTCTGTAGAGGACGTCCCCTTGTCCCCGTCTCTGTAGAGGACGCCCCCTTGTCCCCGTCTCTGTAGAGGACGCCCCCTTGTCCCCGTCTCTGTAGAGGACGCCCCCTTGTCCCCGTCTCTGTAGAGGACGCCCCTTGTTCCCCGTCTCTGTAGAGGACGCCCCCTTGTCCCCGTATCTGTAGAGGACGCCCCCTTGTCCCCGTCTCTGTAGAGGACGCCCCCTTGTCCCCGTCTCTGTAGAGGACGCCCCCTTGTCCCCGTCTCTGTAGAGGACGTCCCCTTGTCCCCGTCTCTGTAGAGGACGCCCCCTTGTCCCCGTCTCTGTAGAGGACGCCCCCTTGTCCCCGTCTCTGTAGAGGACGCCCCCTTGTCCCCATCTCTGTAGAGGACGCCCCTTGTCCCCGTCTCTGTAGAGGACGCCCCCTTGTCCCCGTATCTGTAGAGGACGCCCCCTTGTCCCCGTCTCTGTAGAGGACGTCCCCTTGTCCCCGTCTCTGTAGAGGACGCCCCCTTGTCCCCGTCTCTGTAGAGGACGCCCCCTTGTCCCCGTCTCTGTAGTGGACGCCCCCTTGTCCCCATCTCTGTAGAGGACGCCCCTTGTCCCCGTCTCTGTAGAGGACGCCCCCTTGTCCCCGTATCTGTAGAGGACGCCCCCTTGTCCCCGTCTCTGTAGAGGACGCCCCCTTGTCCCCGTCTCTGTAGAGGACGCCCCCTTGTCCCCGTCTCTGTAGAGGACGCCCCCTTGTGCCCGTCTCTGTAGAGGACGCCCCCTTGTCCCCGTCTCTGTAGAGGACGCCCCCTTGTCCCCGTCTCTGTAGAGGACGCCCCCTTGTCCCCGTCTCTGTAGAGGACGCCCCCTTGTCCCCGTCTCTGTAGAGGACGCCCCCTTGTCCCCGTCTCTGTAGAGGACGCCCCCTTGTCCCCGTCTCTGTAGAGGACGCCCCCTTGTCCCCGTCTCTGTAGAGGACGCCCCCTTGTCCCCGTCTCTGTAGAGGACGTCCCCTTGTCCCCGTCTCTGTAGAGGACGCCCCCTTGTCCCCGTCTCTGTAGAGGACGCCCCCTTGTCCCCGTCTCTGTAGAGGACGCCCCCTTGTCCCTGCCTCAGGCCTAAGAGTAAAGAGATCATTAAAAAGTTCTCTGTCCTGTCCCCTCATATATTTATACGTTTTTATAAGATCACCCCTAAGCCTTGTTTTTCCAAGCTAAATAACCCCAAGTTTAATAACCTGTCTTGGTATTGCAGACCCCTCAGTCCTCTAATAACCTGTCTTGGTATTGCAGACCCCTCAGTCCTCTAATAACCTGTCTTGGTATTGCAGACCCCTCAGTCCTCTAATAACCTGTCTTGGTATTGCAGACCCCTCAGTCCTCTAATAACCTGTCTTGGTATTGCAGACCCCTCAGTCCTCTAATAACCTGTTTTTGGTATTGCAGACCCCTCAGTCCTCTAATAACCTGTCTTGGTATTGCAGACCCTCCAGTCCTCTAATAACCTGTCTTGGTATTACAGACCCCCTCAGTCCTCTAATAACCTGTCTTGGTATTGCAGACCCCTCAGTCCTCTAATGACTTTTGTCGCTCTTCTCTGAACCCGCTCTAGTTCAGCTATGTCTTTCTTATACACCGGAGACCAGAATTGTACACAGTATTCTAAGTGTGTTCGCACTAGTGACTTGTATAGAGGTAAAATTATGTTCTCCTCATGAGCATCTATGCCTCTTTTAATGCATCCCATTATTTTATTTGCCTTTGCAGCAGCTGCCTGACACTGGCCACTAAATGTGAGTTTGTCATCTACCCATACACCCAGGTCTTTTTCAGTGACAGTTTTGCCCAGTGTTTTACAATTAAGCACATAATTATACCTTTTATTTCCTCTGCCCAAGTGCATGACTTTACATTTATCCCCATTAAAGCTCATTTGCCATTTATCAGCCCAAGTTTCTAGTTTACATAAATCCTCCTGTAATATAAAATTGTCCTCCTCTGTATTGATTACCCTGCAGAGTTTAGTGTCATCTGCAAATATTGAGATTCTACTCCGTATGCCCCCTACAAGGTCATTAATAAATATATTAAATAGAAGCGGGCCCAACACTGACCCCTGTGGTACCCCACTGTTAACTGTGACCCATTCCGAGTGTGTTCCATTAATGACCACCCTTTGTTTCCTATCACTAAGCCATTTCTTAACCCACTTACACATATTTTCCCCTATCCCCATTGCTCTCATTTTATACATCAACCTTTTGTGTGGCACCGTATCAAAAGCTTTTGAAAAGTCCATATACACCACATCCACTGCATTTCTTTGGTCCAGTCCGGAACTTACTTCTTCATAGAAGCTTATCAGATTAGTTTGACAGGAACGGTCCCTCGTAAAACTATGTTGACATTGGGTCATGAGGTTATTTTTCTTCAGATACTCCAGTATAGCATCTCTTAGAAAACCCTCTAGGGTTTTACCCACAGTAGTGGTTAAGCTTACTGGCCTATAATTTCCAAGTTCAGTTTTTGTTCCCTTTTTGAATATTGGCACCACATTTGCTATACGCCAGTCCTGTGGTACAGACCCTGTTATTATGGAATCTTTAAAGATTAAAAATAATGGTCTATCTATGACAGTACTTAATTCCTGCAGCACTCTGGGGTGTATCCCACCCGGGCCCGGGGATTTGTCAATTTTAGTGATTTTTAGACGATGCCGTACTTCCTGCTGGGTTAAGCAGGTGACATTTAATTGACAGTTGTTGTTATCACTGATCATATTGTCATGGGATTTTCTTGTGTAAATACTGTTGAAAAAAGTCATTTAGCATATTGGCTTTTTCCTCATCCTCATTAATGGTATAAAAAAAGTCAAATGACTCCCAGAAATTGCTGGTAGCAGAGACTGCTGCTTGTAACCTTTCTGTGATGAAGGCTCGACATTCCCCAGATTGGAAGCAAAGAACTGCAACGTGCACTATATCCACCACTGGTGTCCTCAGATTGTCTTAAAGCTTCTTTTGATACTCTTGCATGCGTACATCCCTTCCCAGGGTGGGAATCATTTGGCCAAATTTACTCTTGTACCGGGGATCTAACAGTGTGGCAGCCTAATAGTCGACATTGCTTCGAATTCTACGGCCGCTGGAGACTTGTGACACGTGAGGAAACACATGTGATTGGGCTGACACCTGTGAAGACTGGTCTGTATGTGCTGTTGAAGTTGAGGTGGAGGAGAGGCCACATGATGGAGCGCTTCATATCTATTATAGCACCTGCTCTTCCTGGGCAATAAGAAAATAAGTATTTGGTGGACGGATTTTGGCAGATCAAGCAAAAAAGGCTTCTATGCAGTCAATTTGTGGAGATTTTTAGAGAGCACTGCACCACACCAGATGTGGCTAACAATGCTTTAAAGGGTCGTTTTAGGAAGGAGTCACTAAACCTCCTATCTATCCATCCTTCTATCTAAAAAGGAATCGAGTCGCTAGCTATCTTTCTATAGCGCACACAAGATCAGCAACGTCGGCTCTGCAGCAGAACTGACCCTGAGCTCTAACCCGCGACGTTCAGCTGACCGACACTCCCACATCACATGACCAAAACAAGCCTCGGCGGCGGAGGTGGAACCCCGGAGCACATCACAGCGCCTGCTGTCACGCTGGTCCCTGAGGTTCTGCAAGGTTACACATCCTCATCAGGTGAGCGGATAAGTCCCCCTGCCTACACAGAGTCCCCATTAGACCACCAGGTACTGCTCATCTTACTCCTCTATTGTTGTTTTTGCATGGGCTGTGGGTGAAACGTTTCGGCTACTGAGTAGCCTTACTGTGATCAGAGACACTCATGAGATATCAAAGGGGGAATATAATATTGATTTATTAGTCGACGTGTTTCAGGGCCCCCTGGCCTCTTCCTCAGGACACATCAATATCATATTGCCATGTTTCCGGGACTAATAAATCAATATTATATTCCCCCTTTGATGTCTGGTGGAATACGGCAGCACAGTGTGTTAACCCTTCATCCTCCCTACTTTGATTTTCTGAGATAATGACCTTTGGGTTGTCATTAATCATCAACATTAACAGAAATAAACCCATGACATAGATCCCTCTGTGTGTACTGACTCTATATAATAGATGTGTGTCACTTTATGGATTCAATTACTGAAATAAGTCACTTTTTGGTGATCTTCTAATTCATGGAGATGCTCCAGTATTTTTTATTTTACAGCAGGTGAAATAAGTATTGAACACGTCACCAATTTTGTATTTGCACGAACTGATGGAATAAGTAACTCACGTGTTTAAGTGTATGAAGAATGCTAGAGATGCGAGAACTGGTTGGACTGGAATTGAATTCTACTAAAATTTTACAAAAAAGTAGCAAAATGCTGAATGTTTTATAATCTTCTTCTGCACTGGGTGCCACTCTGCTCCACCATAAAAGATCATCAACAAATCCTTATATAGCGCCCCGCTAGGAGTGCGTCACAAAACAGTACTGCACCCCTGACTGAAGGTGATGAGGTCTTTTGGTGATGAGTAGAATAAGCCTGAAGCTCCAACACAACTTGCAACACTTAGTGTTAGAGGACCAATCAGACACCCGTTACTGGGGTAACCGGTCCTGGTGGGAGGAGAGCTAGGTGATAAAGCAGTGGGCAAAGCAGCAAGGAGTGAGTTAAGAAGGAAAGCAGGACAGAGAAGAAGTTGAGCGGCAGTGTGAGAGAAGCTGCAAGAGTGAAGGAGGAGGGAAGTGAAGTGAAAGTAACAGCAGAAAGAGACGCTAACGGGGAGGGCACCTCAACCTGGTGACCCAGAAGAGAAAGGGGCCAAGAATAGAACGGTTAACCAAATGCCCTAGCCCAGTCCAAACCCGGAGTACCGGCTCCGACGTGGATCAGCCGGCTGAATCCCTGAACCACAAACCTGGAGTGGTCGATGACTTTATAGGAGCACGACCCAACCGTCCTACACGAAGCATGGTCCTCACCAGAAGTGCCAAACAGAGTTGGGGTCTCCTTGGAGAGATAAGGGGATCTCATATATCTTGGCCTGGTCTAACAAGCGGGCAGCAGAGCAAGGGACAGAGAGCGAGATAGAGAAGGAACACCAGGGATGCTGCTCATTGCCAGAACCACCCGGTCCACTAATCTGCAACAAGATCTGCATCACCCTGTAACCCTGCAGAATACCGGAGTAAAATACCCGTTTAGAGTGAGCAACGTGTCCGTGATTCTTTCTATGAACTGTGATTTACCTGCCTTGCGCCACAGTGACTGTGCTGCTGTACTCCACCATCCTAGCTTCCAACACCCCGGGGACATCGCCCTACCTGTAGGGAGTTACTCCATCTTGCTGCCGCTCATCACCCCGGAGGTTCCCGCAGCGCCAGTGCCATCACCTGGACCTACAGGTGGCGTCACGAACAAACAATCATTTTATTTTTATTATTTTCTTTTCCACATTTTTCATTGACCACCAGGGCCACAGCCTCAGGCACCGCCACCCGTGACCTCCAGACTGCGCCTGAGACCTGAGTCCCCTGGCCTGGGTGAGTCACTTACTGTACCGCTCACCTGGCCCCTCCGCTCCTCATGTCATCCGTCCGGTCACCGCCGTGAAAAGTACAACAGTGAAAGGAAGAAGCATCGGGGACCGGACGGGTGACAGGAGGAGCAGAGGGCGGATAGAAGGGGTTTTTAATTTTTTTTTGGTTAATGAACTCTGGAGATCGGAGATACACCAGAACATAACATGCAACATTACATGTGTATAAAGTAACTTCTCCATGAACCAAATTTCTTGGTAATGTTCTAATTTTGCCTGATCATCTCATCTCTAGGGAATGAAAGTTAGTGAAAAAAAGAATTGTTTTTTCCTGTTCATTCTGTCAAAAAATGGAATAAAATATACAATAAAAGACTGATGCAATCAATAAAAAGAAAGTGCTGGTGCAAAGTATCAAAAAGTCAAGTAAACCAAAACTGAGATACAATAGGAGATCAATTGAAATGGGGGATTTAGTTAAACTCTCATTATTCCCACCTATGTTATTCAATGCTCATAAATGCTAGTAACACAATCTAAAGTGCTGCAGCATACCTATACCCCCAAGCAGTTCAAGGTATTGCCATCATCATGACTTTCTGATACTTTGCACCAGCACTTTCTTTTTATTGATTGCATCAGTCTTTTAGCACTGTGTGTATTCAAGCACTTTGCACTTTGATTATAAATTTTTATATAAATACAACAACAAGCACTTTTGTAAGGCTATCTATGTATAGAGGGGAGTAGATACACTACCAAAATTGGCTACCCACTAGTTGTATAATATATGTTTTTAACTCATTTTAATTCAATAAAGATTTGTAAATTTGCACAATATACAGCCTTTTTTTCTGATTTTATAAGGTATTTTGCTGTTTGTGCTATTATTCCATGAATTTTAGGATACAAACCAATTGGTTAAAATTATAGAGGTAAGGACTCCTTGTGTGAGCTTAAATTTTGATATTTTTTCATTATGGTTTCCTGTCTGAGACTGCACGATGCCATATTACTGTACTCTATGTTTATGTAGTCCTTGCCCGTCTCCTCTGTAGGCTCCGGTCTGACCTGCAGGGGGCCATATTGCAGTAGTGTACATTTATCTAGTCTTTGCCCGTCTCCTCTATAGGCTCCTGTCTGAGGCTGCACAATGCCATATTACTGTACATTATGTTTACCTAGTCCTTGCCCGTCTCCTCTGTAGGCTCCGGTCTGAGATTGCATGGGCCATTTCCCTTGTAATGTAAATAGGGGTCAGAAATGCAGTATCCACTGCGGCCACTGTAGAGTTGACAGCTGAGCAGTTCCAGATGGCGCCGACATCGAGAACAGGTGATCGGCGGGAAGTTGGGCCTTCCACCCTTGTTACAGGGGTGGCGTGGTATAGTAGTCGCAGGTGAGGGGCGCTCCTCCTTCTGTGATCCGCATCCCCACCATCTCCACAGTACAAGGGGAAAGAACTTGGTTACATTGTTTTATGGGGGGAGACACAAACACAGACCCCGGTTTCTTTTTGCACACTTTGTTTTACTGACGGTCGCACACAGCGTTTCTGGTACATGTTCGATGCAGGCACAATTCTTTAACATCTTTGGCCGGTACATTTCACGCCAATATGTCGTCTTGCTGTTACTTGTAAGTCTTCCTCCTCACTGTCTGACATAGAGGCCCACGTGGCTCATGTCTCGTCCCACCCACAAGGACACGTTCCATGAAGAGTTTCACCCACCGACGGACTAAGCTCCACTGATTCTGGGCCGATCTATTTTCATGGGTCCTTGTCAAACCTGTCTTAGGACTGGTACCGCAGGAGTCAGTCGCTACTCGAGAATCTTCTAGAGTCCAGAAGACTGGAGTGACACATAACGCATCCTGAACTGGAGTCCTTCCCATGTGCTCTATTCCCTTAGTGACCACGGAGGTCCAGCCGAATTACGAATACTGGCCACAGGTGCAGCTTCCACCTCTTTCTCTAAATGACTAAAGCTAAGAGTGAGCCGATATCCTACACTTGGCTCCTCCTCTTGTGGGTGACCCGCAGAACATAACTGTTCCTTGCCTATTCTGGAAATCAGGGAGCAGTACCTAAACTGGCCACTGGATGGCCACACTTACACTTCACACATAAATACATTGACACAATTCACAGTATTATAATTTAATATCAACCAGTGTCATCAGGGCAGGGGCACCCTCTCACACTCCTCCCCTCTTTAATTCGGGTTGTCCCCGACTCCCGTACCATACAGCCCTTAAAGACCCATAAAACACCTATACCACCTAGCATAAAACATTGGCATTGTCATCAGCACGGTAGCATTTTTCTTTATACAAACATTGTTCATGTGATGAGGATCTCGGCAACTAAAACAGGAGAACTCCATCTTGGTTGCAGAAAAGTCAGAAAGTGAAAGTAGGAAAAGTAGCATCAGTGGGAGGTGTAGTGAGGAGCAGGCCATCAACCTAATTCAGCCGGACCCTCTGGATCCTGGATATGGATACAAATCCGCTATGTGCCAATATACAGACACATGCATACTCGATGAAATCATGAAACTCCATATTGTTGTACATGTATGAAGCCTAAGGTGGCGAGTTAACAATTATTTTTTATCAAAAAACATAAAATCCTCCAACAAGCTGACCTCAATATGGATTGTCCCTAACTCCAGCGACTCCTCCATGTGTCCAGGGGAAGAGATATGATCCAGGCTCAGCTCAAAATGAAACCTTTTTGGGAAAGATGTATATGAGTGCACAATCCTGAAGGGCTACACTCCCCAAAACATGCTATAAAACCCCCAAAACACTGGGCACATGCAGTGGACACTAGGAGTTAGGGACCATCCATATGAGGTCACCCTGACGTGGTTGGAGGCGTTTATGCTTTTTTGTCAATAAATGTTAAGTAAGTTTCTTACTTTGTCATCTGTTCATTGTGGTGAGTTTTATTCTGGTCACCTATAAGCATTTTTTTTCCCTATGGAAGCAACCAGGGGCGTAACCACAACAGGTGCAGGGGTTGCGATCGCACCCGAGCCGTGCAGCCTAGGGGGGCCCCAAAAATCCCTTTGGCCTATAGAAAAAATACTAATATTATAAAAAATTTATTTGCAAGAATTGGGGGCCCCGTTGAAGCTTTTGCATCGGGGCCCATGGGCCTGAAGTTATGCCCCTTGCAACTGTCACCTCCCACTTGCTATCACAGTTGGTCAATAATGGTGCCTGCTGTTCTCCTAAAGTAGAATACATGAACTTTGTTGAGATACTGGTTGATATACTGGTTGAGATACTGGTTTAGATACTGGTTTAGATACTGGTTTTCGTTCCATTTCTCTCCTGTGTGCAAAGTCCAGCAGGAACCTCTTCCGGGCAATCCTCTCACTGATGGCGTCACGTTCCTCCATCATCCGGAACTCCACATCTTTGATGATCCCCTCAAGACATCTCAGGATGGTCTCATGCTTCCCCCGGGTCTTCAGATTGTCTTTGGCTGTGTAGTTTTCCAGATGGAACATGTTCTTCACTCCCATCGTCCGGAACGACTCCTTAACTTGTGACAGATGTGGACTGAGCTCATGGGTCACAACCACAGTCGGGAAGATTCCTAGGAGAGAAGTAGAATCGGTCACCTCCACTGTACAAGACATACGAGGAGTCCCCGAATCGCATAATATGTATGGAGGAGAACCACACAAGGGTTGTAATGGACACAGCATGGACAACACAGGAGAAAACAGGTGAAAAGTACAAGAGGAACCACAACCAACACTCTACACATATACAATTATACACACATATATATAAGTCACATATATATACTAGTCACACTCATACAAAATACAAGATACAGTAAAATAAGTATAAATACAGAATTTATATACAGAGTGGGCCATATATAGGGTGGGGTATATATAGGGTGGGCCATATATAGGGTGGGGTATATATAGGGTGGGCCATATATAGGGTGGGCCATCTATATAGATGCACCTAAATAAAATGGGAACGGTTGCTGATATCATCTTCCTGTTTGTGGCACATTTGTATATGGGAGGGGGAAACCTTCCAGATGGGTGGTGACCATGGCGGCCATTTTGAAGTCGGCCATTGTGGATTCAACTTTATTTAGGTGTATCCATAAAGGGCCCACCCTGTACATACACAGGATGCACATATATATATATATATGTCACCACATATATATATATATATATATTCCTAGCAGGGTTTAGTGGTATCTATAAATTCCAACAGATCAATGGCCTCAATATTCAACATAAATTAGAGCAGCTGCTCCCATTTTCTTATCCTCTGTCAATACCTTGATAGGCCAGCAGGATAAGGGGGCGCCAGAGAGCTGCAAGTTCCTGACTAGTTCGTGACAACAACAGTGCTTTGTTTGATCTCTTTTTTTATACAGATTTTGAGAATCTGTGTCAAAGTCTGCATGTCTATCCTGAGGCTCCCAAAACCTATGACAGGACAGAAGTGCTGTGCCCACATTGTGGTTCAGATTTCTTTTTTGCCCAAAAATATGCCCCAAATCTGCAAGGAAAAAAACACATTTGCCCAGCACTTCTGAGCTCTCATAGACTTTGCTGTCTTCAGGATAGACATGGAGATTCTCAAAATCTACTTCTAAGGAAGCATCAAACAATCTACCATGGGCATGGGGCCGTACAACAATATGGTGGGGTCACATTCACAGGAAGCATCCCCCATATGCTGTCAGAGCAGCCACTGGTGAGAGTTTGACAAGAGATGCCATCACAAGGATTACAGCAATTCAGACTCGAGGGGTCACACATTGGCTATTCCACAAAATTGAACTGCGCTGCACTCCCTGACGTCACCGCTCATCACATTCTCCGTCTCATGAGATATACCCACTACATCTTGCGCAATATTGTGGCTCTCACGAGACAGCTAGAGTGAAACCACTGAGGATATATCAGGTCAAACAGCAGGATTCCCTGCTGCGTGATACCCGCTGTGTAACCTGAGACAACGTCAAGGAAATCATGAGGATGACTGAGGCTCATGAGCAGGCCTGGAAACATGGTGAGTGGTGACAGCGGCGCTGACGCTTGCTAAGTAATAGTGAAGGCAGATAATGTTGGTGACAAAACAGCGAGGCTCCACTGTAAAATTGTTTTAGCTGTGTTTGGCAGCTTTGTATCCCTTTGAAGGTGTTTGAAGGTATTTGTGATATCGCTGATTCCTGTATTGTTGGAGTATCAGAGGATTGGAGCCTAGTGACAACAGAGGACGGTACCTGTGATATCTCTGGCAGCCTTAAGAATCGCTTTCATGTCATCTACATCACCAACTGAACACTTAGCGCTAGAAGAGAAGAAGAACATCAGTGATTCATCAGGATAGAAATAACAATTAATAATATTACTATGATTATTACGATTATTAGTTCTCACTCTCCGGATTCTATTGGTAGTATATATTTGTATATAAATACAGCTTATTACCTAGTTCTCTATCTCTCAGGGCTAGCGCACGGGGTGAGAGAGTGCAGACAGGAGGCATAGAGCACGCACAGGGGGCAAAGAGGAAGTGCTCAAGGGGGGCACAGAGAGAGCGCACAGAGGGGGCACAGAGAGAGCGCACAGAGGGGGCACAGAGAGAGTGCACAGAGGGGGCACAGAGAGAGCGCACAGAGGGGGCACAGAGAGAGCGCACAGAGGGGGCAGAGTGATGGGTATGCAAATATAGTGCTCACTGGCAGTAATGTCACATTGCGCAGTACCACCAGCGGTGCCCCTGCCACCCAAAACCACTGCCCACAGCCACCGCCACTGACACATCATCGCCTGAGTGAGTGCACATGCGTATACCCGGCACACGTGCACACTTACTCAGGTAGCTGCCATCTTTGGACACCACAGGGGGAGAGACGAAGCACAGGGGGGCGAGCGCACAGGGGGCAAAGAGAGAGCACAGGGGGCAGAGACAGCACATAGGGGGAGGGGCGTGCATACAGAAAGGCAGAGAGAGAGCAAGGGGCAGAGAGAGCACACAGCGGGAGGGGCGAGCACACAGGGAAAGAGAGAGTGCACAAGGGGAGGCAGCTCAGATAGGAGCACACAGAGAAGGCAGCACATGCAGAGAGAGCGGAGAGGGCAAAGAGTGCACAGGAGGGGAAAGAGAGCAGCTGTCCAAAGTGCCACAAAGCGCCCCCATCGTGATGTCACCGTCCTCCCAATGCGATAGCATCGAGACCCCATCTAGTTATATATCGTATATAAATACAGATTATTATCTCTTCTCTATCGTTACCTGTAGACGAGGACGGGGACAATGAAGTCTGAGGACGTGTCCAGTCTCTCCGACTGCAGCAGAAGCTCCATCATGTCCTTAAAATCCTTCTGCCAATTCACCTCCTCCTCCAGAGGTAAGAAGTTCCCTGGAAGGTCAATAGGAAAGTCAGTAAGAGATGATGAGAGCTGTAGTACTGGCCAGTAGTGATGGGCCAAGTGCACCGCGATCCTCGGCGTTCAATCGTGTATTGGGATGTTCGGGTACTCGCGGGGCTTGGCTAAGTATCGGATGTTTTGTCTGTGAAACAACCGCAAGGCACAGGCTCCCCGGCATGATGTGTGCGCGCAACCCAGGGAGAGTTACTTGCAGTGTTGCAACGACTCTCAGTGAGGTTTAACATAACCTATTTCGACATTACGTTACCCCCAACCCCGCAAAAAAAAAAAACAGGTCCGCTCTCCCTCCCCTGGACATGCTCTGTCTGTGGACGGAGAGCCAGACTGACCAATCAGTGACTTCCATAATGCTCCGTACTCGAGTCGATCCCATTCGAGCATCAAATATCAAATATGATTGAATTAAAGGAAAAAGCTTAGCAGGATAGGATTAGGTACACAGTAGCGCAGTATGGAATCACCCAGGACAGGGTTAGATACACATCAGCAGACATTGTGATGTTATGTACGAATCACCGGCACTCACCCAACTGAGCGTAGATTTCTCCAATCTCATTTTGGTTCATTTTGGCACATCCTCGGTTGTCCACCAGGGTGATGTTGTTCGTCAGGTTAAATGCGTATCTTATCATGGTCTCAGGCTTCTCCGATGAGTCGGCCACCTTAGCGTAGACCTTGTAGTCTCCTTCATCCACCACGTACTTACAGGAGTTGATGAAGGAGGATTTCCCGTGACCGGTGTAACCGAAGAGCTGCAGGAGAACCCGGGTGTACCCCTGACTACCCCGAGGACCATTGTCCAGGGAGAAGTTTCTGATATAATCTAACATAGACTGAGAATCCATATCCGGTTCTGGAGGATCTGGATCTATGGAGAGGAGCCGGTTCTAGAGGATCTGGATCTATGGAGAGGAGCCGGTTCTGGAGGATCTGGATCTATGGAGAGGAGCCGGTTCTGGAGGATCTGGATCTATGGAGAGGAGCCGGTTCTGGAGGATCTGGATCTATGGAGAGGAGCCGGTTCTGGAGGATCTGGATCTATGGAGAGGAGCCGGTTCTGGAGGATCTGGATCTATGGAGAGGAGCCGGTTCTGGAGGATCTGGATCTATGGAGAGGAGCCGGTTCTGGAGGATCTGGATCTATGGAGAGGAGCCGGTTCTGGAGGATCTGGATCTATGGAGAGGAGCCGGTTCTGGAGGATCTGGATCTATGGAGAGGAGCCGGTTCTGGAGGATCTGGATCTATGGAGAGGAGCCGGTTCTGGAGGATCTGGATCTATGGAGAGGAGCCGGTTCTGGAGGATCTGGATCTATGGAGAGGAGCCGGTTCTGGAGGATCTGGATCTATGGAGAGGAGCCGGTTCTGGAGGATCTGGATCTATGGAGAGGAGCCGGTTCTGGAGGATCTGGATCTATGGAGAGGAGCCAGTTCTGGAGGATCTGGATCTAGGGAGAGGAGCTGGTTCTAGAGGAGCTGGATCTATGGAGAGGAGCCGGTTCTGGAGGATCTGGATCTGCATATACAGAAGTAGAATGAAAAGTAAGAAACTTAAAAGTGAAAGAAAGTAAACAGTGAGGCAGAGGATATTGGAGGTCAGGAGTAGTAATGAGCTGAACCTCCTCCTCTGTGGCCTCCCTGCTAACACTCTTGCACCGCTACAATCCTGACTAATCCACCTCCCTCCTCGCTATTCCTTCCCTTCTCCCCTCTGCAGATCCCTCCACCGGCTCCCAATTCCCCAGCGTATCCAATTCAAACTACTAACACTGACTTACAAAGCCGTCCACAATCTGTCCCCCCCATATATCTCTGAACTAATCTCCCGATATCATCCAACTCATACTCTTTGATCCTCCCAAAACCTTTCCTCTACACTTCTACATTCCTCATCTAACTGCCTGCAAGACTTCACCCGAGCATCCCCCAGGGCAACACAAGTGGTTAGCACTGCAGCCCTTGCAGCACTGAGGCCCTGAGTTCAATTCCCACTAAGGACAACATCTGCAAGGAGTTTGTATGTTCTCCCCATGTTTGAATGGGTTTCCTCCGGGCACTCCGGTTTCCTCCCACATTCTAAAGACATACTGATAGGATATTTAGATTGTGAGCTCCAAGAGAGACAGCATTACTGATGTATGTACAGTGCTATGGAATTAATAGCGCTATATAAATGAATAAATATTCTTATTATTATTATTTTCTGGAATTCTGCACCCCAACACGTCTGACTGTCCCCCACACTCGGAAACTTCAAGTGGAACCTGAAAACCCATCTCTTCAGAACAACCTACAACCTGAAATGACCACGGTGCCACCTCACTACCACTGAACCCGGCGCTCCACCACCATCAGACTTGGAGCTCCACCACCATTGGACCTGGAGCTCCACCACCACTGGACCTGGAGCTCCACCACCACTGGACCTGGAGCTCCACCACCACTGGACCTGGAGCTCCACCACTGGACCTGGAGCTCCATCACCACTGGACCTGGAGCTCCACCACCACTGGGCCCGGCGCTCCACCACCACCCGAGCAGACCCAATTTACTATCTCCCTCCCCATTGCCCTGTAGAATGTAAGCTCACAAGGGCATTGTCCTCTCTCCCCTCTGTATGGGTCTGTCACTGTTAGTTTGCTCATTGTATTTATAACTTGTTTGTATGTAACCCTTCTCATGTACAGACAATGGAATGAATGGTGCTCTATAATTAAATAATAATAATAATAATAATAATAATAATAATAAGGACCATATATACCAGGAGGATGGAGACCGTATACCAGGATGGAGAACATATACCAGGATGGCCCAGGCCCAGGATTGGAAACATATATTCCAGGATGAGGGACCTATATATCAGGATGAGGACCATATATACCAGGATAAAGACTTACATACCAGGATGGGGAACATATATTCCAGGATGGAGACATATATACAAAGATGAGGACAATATATACCGGGATGGGTGATATTACTACATAAGGGGGAAAGGAGCAATTTGTATGTCTAATACTACAAGGGTCCATATATCTGACCAACATGCACGAGGGGCTCAGGTGCAAGTTTCGCGCCGGGGCTCATTGAACTCTATTAGAATAGAGAGGATGGAGGGAGGATGGAGAGAGGATATAGAGCGGATGGAGAGAGGATGGAGGGAGGATGGAGAGAGGATGTAGAGCGGATGGAGGGAGGATGGAGAGAGGATGGAGAGAGAATGGAGAGAGGATGGAAAGAGAATAGAGAGAGGATAGAGAGAGGATGGAGAGAGGATGGAGAGAGAATGGAGAGAGAATGGAGGGAGGATGGAGAGAGGATGGAGAGTGGATGGAGGGAGGATGGAGAGTGGATGGAGGGAGGATGAAGAGAGGATGGAGAGAGGATGGAGAGAGAATGGAGAGAGGATGGAGAGAGGATGGAGGGAGGATGGAGCGAGGATGGGAGAGTGGATGGAGGGAGGATGGAGAGTGGATAGAGGGAGGATGGAGATAGAGGATGAGAGAGAGGATGGAGGGAGGATGGAGAGAGGATGTAGAGAGAATGGAGAGAGGATGGAGGGAGATTGGAGGGAGGATGGAGAGAGCATGGGAGAGAGAATGGAGAGGGATGGAGGGAGGATGGAGAGAGGATGGAGAGAGACTGGAGAGAGACTAGAGAAAGGATGGAGAGGAGGATGGAGAGGGGATGGAGGGAGGATGGAGGGAGGATGGAGAGAGGATGGATGAGAGGATGGAGAGAGCATGAAGAAAGAATGGAGAGAGGATGGAGTGAATGCAGAGAGGATGGAGGGAGGATGGAGAGAATGCAGAGAGGATGGAGGGAGGATGGAGAGAGCATGGAGAGAGGATGTAGAGAGGATGGAGGGAGATTCGAGGGAGGATGGAGAGAGCATGGAGAGAGAATGGAGAGAGGATGTAGGGAGGATGGAGAGAGCATGGAGAGAATGGAGAGAGAATGGAGAGAGAATAGAGAGAGAATGGAGAGAGACTGGAGAGAGGATGGAGAGAGGATGGAAAGAGAATAGAGAGAGGATGGAGAGAGGATGGAGAGAGAATGGAGAGAGGATGGAGACTGGAGAGAGAATAGAGAGAATGCAGAGAGGATGGAGAGAGGATGGGAGAGGATGGAGACTGGAGAGAGAATAGAGAGAATGCAGAAAGGATGGAGAGAGGATGGAGAGAGGATGCAGACAGAATGTAGAGTCATCTCTTTCTTACCTTCCTTCCAGGTTGCAGATTTGCTTTCTGTTTCCCCGGAGGAGCCGGTATATATAGAGGAGCTGGGAGGAGCCGGTATATATAGAGGAGCTGGGAGGAGTCGGTATATATAGAGGAGCCGGGAGGAGCCAGTTCCTATATTGTTCTCGAGACTTTCCTCTCCTTACTTTGATCATCAAATTCTGCAGTAAAATACTGAGCAAACATAACCGTTAGAGGATGATGATGTGCCCAGAATAGCGCAGTCACTGGACATTATCGGAGTGAGACGAGCACTCAACTTCCCGGAATTCATGTGATTTCCCAGAATAGAGGATGAAAGTGAAAGTGAACAACATTGTAACTATAATGTGACCAATGTCCATCATCAAGGACACAGCTGTTACATACCGGGCAGGGGCCCTGGGCGGTCAGAGGGGCCTCAGTTACAGGTAGTGATAGTGATGAAGAGGGGAGCAGGAGTTCACATCTTTTACTTTTATTTTTTTGGTCAAAGTATCCAAACTTTATTTAAATAGACACAAAGCAGCATAAAAAATGCATCAAAAATGCATCGAACACGCACCGTGCAGACGAGGAGGGTTTTGGTGCATTTTTTTTCAAAATCTGCACCACCAACTCGTCGTGTGAACAAAGCCTTAGGGCCTGTTCACACAATATGTATTTTGCCGCGTATTTGGTGCATATAAGCTGCAGATCTGCACCAAGTCTGCAGCAGGGTGTTTTCCCAGCAAAGTCTATGGGACTTGTGTGCACTGTTTTCTGCTGCGGATCTGCTGCTTATTATAGTGCAGAAAAATCGGCACATGTCAATTCTTCATGCAGATCTGATGGGCCCCAGAGCTGTGGGGTACTCTGAACCGGGCTTTGGTGCTTCCAGGGAGTCACAGGGGTCGAGTCCCGGCTCCTTGACCCTGGGTTCAGCGTTAAAGTGTTTTCAGGGAAATATAGGAATAAGGTGGTTTAAGGAAAGGATTATTTGTGACGCCACCCGTGGTTTGCGACTGTCAGTAGCCCTCTGCGATCGATGGAGGGGCAGCTGGGATGTAGCGGCTCCCCATGGGCAGAGCAGATCCCCAGGGCAGTGGACGATGAAAGGGTGTAGGGTGCAGGATGGAGGGCACAAATTAAATAACAGATTCACAGTTTGTTGATTCCTCAGGTCCTTTACTGGTGATACTGGCACAAGGACAGGTGATGTTACTGGGAATCTGTGCAACCTGGGAACAACTCGGGATTCTTCTCACCCGGCAAGTGCTGAGGCCTCCGTGCTGCTGCTGCTAAAGCTGAGCTACGGACATCTCTCCGGTATGACAGGTAGCTCGAGACCTTTTCCAGCCCCACTTCCTTGGAGGCTGCTCCTGGGCTCTTAACGCTGCCTTGCCTGTGGGCACTTGTGTGGCTGGTGGACATGGAATCCCCCACCCTCCTGTGTTGGCTCTTCACAGCCTCACACTCCCATGTCGGGTTCTTGGCACTTTCTCCTCTGGGGTGAGCTCGACATTGCGCCACTCCCCAGGTTCTCTTCCACTTCCTCAGACCCTTCCCTTAGGTCCCTCATGCTAGGTTCAGCTATCCTGGGATGAGCTTAACACTGCTCCAATCCACAGGATGTCTTCCTCTGTCCTCCTAGGAACTGAACTAACCGCCCCAGACCAGAATTTATAGGGGAGATGCCCTGAACCTGGGCCTTAGAGTTCCCCCTTCAGACCTGGAGGCAGAAAGGTGTTGTGTGCTTTGGTTTGCCTGGTGTGGACACTTTCTGTTGCTCTCAGGTATGACACTACCCCTAGAGGGAGATAATGACATTGTGGCATCCGGACTCTAGGGTGCCACATTCCCCCCTAGTGAAATTCAGTACTCCCGGACTGAGGTAACCTTTTGGCAAATACATGAACAGCAATAAAGAACAATGAAAAATGTACAAAGTGTGAAAAGCAAAAAGTACAAAAACCAAGAAAATTTGGAAAAGCAGTCACTTTGGTGATTAGTCCTTCCACCGTTAACTGATGAAGAAATATATTTACACAAAGTCTTTGCCACAACCAGTCCTATGGCTTAATAGTCCATATTTAATAAATAAAAGTTCATACAGTAATGTCCTGTAGGCACATACGCTTGAAAGTTGCTTAGTTACGTATTTACAATTTTACATAAAAACAAGAAAAACATATTTACATTTTGACCTGCTGAACTGCACTAAGAATCCCTGTAATGTGCTGGGATCTGACCTTTATTACTACGAATGGATCTACGCAGTACAGGTATTTCTGATGGGCTGTTCTGATTTCTAGTGTCTGCTACTGGTGTTGTAAGTGCACTATCCATTATCACTATGTTACATGTGGTCCTATGTATTACTGGTATAATAGAGTGTGGTCTTAGTCTCACCATGCCACTGACAAGTTCACTATTAACAGGGGGTTGATCTTCTTGTTCATCTACAGGTGCAGCTTCTGATACCTCAGCTTGTGGTTCTTCACATCTTGGTGGTTCAGGTACCACAGTTTGGGGAAAAGCTAACATAGGAACAACAACTGCTCCATTGTACTGTGTCTACGTCTTAGAAAGTTTCCAAGGATCACATGGATTACTTCTTCTTTTGGTTTTACAGGTACAGATATTTCTAGCTCTTTTTCTCTGTCTTTTAGTTTATCAGGACATACCTTGAGATGGTCTCTGGAAACTGCTGCTGATGTCTGTTCTCCATCTTTATTAACATGGCATAACTTAGTATTGTCAAAGTTCGAAGGTAACAAGGTGTATGGCACTGCCTCCCATTGGTCATTAAGTTTGTTAGTATGTCTCTTTCTCTTGAAGACTTGTTCACCTGGTTTCAAGGGAATTGCAGGAGCATGCTTATTATGGGATTTTTCTTCTCTTTTCCTGGCTTGGGACAAACTTCTTTCTATATAGTCTTGTACTTTGCGATACTGTTGCTGACGCTCTGTATCCCAATTGGAATTTGGTAAATCTACATCTTGCTCTCATAAGATATGCTGGTGTACAATTGGTGGAACTCACAGGAACATGATTATATAAGTCCACTAAATCTGGCAACTTTTCTGGCCACAAGTTTCTTTCTTCTAATGGCAATGTTTTCAGCAGGTCTATGACTACCTGGTTCATTTTCTCACACATTCCATTTGTTTGTGGGTGATGTGGTGTAGTTCTCATCTTCTTACACCCATACATGTTACAGACATGGGACCTATATAATGTATGTTACCAGTGTAATGTGCAAATCCACCTGAGGAAGACGGCGGTCCGCCGTGGAAACGCGTTGTGGTACAATAAAAGGTAAATGTTTGTGGAAACCTTGTGCTGAGCGCTTCTTTCATATACTTAAATCATTATCAATTGATAATATGCCCCCTGTGAAGAGATAGAGGAGCAGCACAGTATAGGAGCTCTACAAGACAAGGACCTGTGGTGATGTCAGCACGTGACCGGAAGAAGGAAGCGGGGGAGAGAGTGGCGTCAGAGTCAGAGGAGACACTTCACACCAGGGTTGTTCAGGTGTGGCACAAGCCCTAAAGGTGAGCACACTCACACTTACACAGTTAGCGGTCCTCCATAAGACCATCGGGTTCTGCCCATGAGCGCTGTCCAACATTACTATTCACAGAGTCTGCCCAATATCTTGGTAAAGGATATACAGTATTGATGTAACCTTCAAGCCGGTATTCATCAGAGCGTACATGGGGATGCCATCTAGCATGATAGGCAGAACTGGGCGTCCTCCCACATACCTGTCATGCCAGTTCGGTGGGCCAGGTTATCTCATTCCTGAGGGTGGCCCGCTGCTCCAGGGTACTCTCGTTTAAAAGCACAGAGTCAGGCAATATGGCCTGGCTTGTCGCAGCAGCAGCACTTCAGGGTCATAGCGATCGCTGGGTCGTCCCCTGGTCGGTGGGTTCTTTCTCTGTCGCATCCACGGACGTCATCTCGACTGGAAGCCAACTCGATCTTCTCCACTGGTTTGGATTTCGGCATCTTTTGCATAGCTTTGGCCATCTCAGCCATGCCCTTAGTCAGTGCCTCAACCTTTAAGTGTAAGGCCTCAGTAGTGATAGGCTTAAGATCTGTGCTCTGGCCCCTACCGTGGCCTGTGGGGTTTGCACCCCCTCTTGGTGGTATGTTATTGCCAGGCATTGTGCAGGTTTTGGGCTACTGGCTGTTTCTTCTTGTAGTATCCTAATGGCCCTGTTCTTAAATTGTGCAAAGTCTAGATCAAGGTTCTGGATGGCCATCATACGCAGCTGGATTCTGTTGGCAGGGACAGGAGCCCCTCAATAAACTGTTCTATGAGCAATTTGTTCTCTTCTGGTACACCATTAGGCTCTGTCTGTTTCATTGCCCTTAGCGCTTCCTGGAGGTTTAAAGCAAAGTCTCTTATGCTATTCTGCACCCTCTGGTTACACCCGAAGAAACTTATTTTCAGCTTTGCAGCAGTACGGGTGTCAAAGTTGACTTTCAGTCTGGCCATAAGATGTTCAACATTGTCTTTATCAGTGTCTGGCCAGGACTTTACCTACCGCTGGGCTGCACCAGTTAATTGTCCAATCAATATACTGACTCGTTGGTCTTCCGTCAGGGGGTAAACTTTATACGGGCTTTCTAGTCTCTCCCTGAAGTCTGTCAGGGTATATGATTCCCCTGGATCCTGTTTATGATACCAAGAACTGATGGGCCCCAGGGCCATGGGTACTCAGAACTGGCTTTGGTGCTTCCGGGGAATGACAGGGTCGAGACCCGGCTCCTTGACCCTGAGTTCAGCGTTAAAGAGTTTTCAGGGAAATATAGTAATGGAGTGGTTTAAAGAAAGGATTATTCCTGACGCCACGAGTAGTTTGCGACTATGAGTAGCTGCCGGTATTGCAGACCCTCTGGGATGATGAACGGCAGCTGGGATGTAGTGGCTCTGACATGCCCACTCCAGGGCCGGGGAAGACTCGGGAACTGGGAGTTACTCATTGTTCTTCTTTTCTTCGGGCCCATGACCCTGGCGGTGTCATTTTAATAAAAAGGGGGATGTTAGGGAAAGTCTTAGGGAAAAGGGGTATTTGACGCCACCGCGGTGTGCGCAGGTGGCCGCCTTGCTTCAGACCCTCTGGGAACGATGAACGGCAGCGTAGATGGTGTAGCTCCCCGCAGGCGAAGCGCAGTCCCCAGGGCAGAGGAGTGGTTCTCAGCAGTTGGTCACTCAGTTAGCCATACACGTGTTGTCATAGGTGGCCTCTGCGGCCGACGGTCGCCACAAATAAAAGTCTTTCACACCACAGCTGCAGTTCCCGTTACTTTTACTCCAGTGTTAAACATGGCCGCCGGGTACGCTCTCCGCCAGTCTCCGGTACTTGCTCTCTCTCCAGAGCCGGTTTGGTACAGTCAAACTATGGTTGGTGCACTTCTCTCCTTTATAGGTGTCACAGTCTCTGGTGGGTCTCTTTGCTCAGCCTATAAGTGGTAGTTCTCTTCTGAGGCGAGAGTATTGTAACTTTGCTCCCCAGGTCTGAACGCTTTCCGACACACAGAGCTCAAGTACCGGTGGCCACGGTGCTTCTGTGTGTCCCAACACCATTAGGTTCTCTCCCGGCACTGCTCCCTAGTTCTGCCCCCTTCCCAAGATGTGTCGGGTTTTGGTCCAGCTCCCGTTAGAAGCATGGGACCTCCGGTTTTGGCTCGGGCCAGTCCCTGTGTCGTCCACCAACCCTCTGTCTCGTCAGATTCGGCATACGGGTGCTCATTGCCTCCTCCGTACCCCAAGGGTTTTGTCTGTCTCTACCAGGCTGTCTTCTCCCTCCCGTGGGCAGCATGGTGGAGTAGCTTCAGCCCAAGGGAATTGGCACCACACCCCCCCTGCACTCCCAACTACCACTCCTCCGTCAGTTGATGTTACTCCTACTTCTCTGACTCTCCGTTCCAGACTGACTGTCTACTTCCTATCCCCTTTTGTGACCTACACTCGCCCTCAGGATCCTCCCATTGTCCAGGGCCGAATTGTGGGGTCGTGGTGTGTGTTCTGTTTCTGGGCTCAACCATACCATCCCAAAGTGCAGTACCTCTGATGGCAGTTTACCTGGAGCGTGCCACATTCCCCTTGGCAGAATAAGCTCGTTCCCGAGCAACCCTAACCTCGGACACATACAAAATTTTGTTTTTTATAGACATGCATGACAAGCAATAACATCAAGCTGCATTTTTTTCCCTTTCTGGAGGCACGATTTCTTGAACATTACAAAAATGATTAAGTCTGGTATCAGAAAATAAAATGTCCATTAAGTTTTTTAAGATAAAAATAAAAAAAGTGCTCAACAAAATAAAAGTTACAGTTCACTAGAGCACTCCCTACCGGGGCTCAAAACAAGAGGTGATCAAAGTCCTCCACCTTTCTCTACACTGTCCATGGTGGGTTAACTATTTACATGTTACTTTACATTTATACAGTACTACAGCACTCCGGTACTTAAATAACCTGAAATATACATTATTTACACATTCTAACTACCATGTCAGTGACTTTTCACGGTCTTACTTCAGAGGTTTAGGCCGGTTTGCCAGCAAATCGTCCTTTTCTCCAGGGAGTCCATCCGGCTCTGTGTGTGGGTCTCAAAGCTGCAGGATCTTATACACCTGTAAGGCGTACCAGCCCCGCCATCCATGCACCGGGTGTAGCCGACTTCATCACCAGGGTGTAGGTCCCGAACGGGTGCTCATCTGCGCTGCCAACTACAATAGGTCCGCGATTCTGAGAGATACAGATGAGCTGCAGCGATCGGACTGTACAGCAGGTGCCTCTCTATGGGGCAGTGTAAAAATGAGAATCAATGAAAAATATAAACCTGTAAAAAAAATATATATAAAAGTTCAAATCACCCCCTTTTCCCCCAATCACAAAAAAGCATTAAAAAAAAAAATACACGTTTGGTATCGCCGCGTTCAGAATCGCCCGATCTATCATCTAATAAATCCGTTAATGAGAGTCGTAAACTCTGTAACGGAAAAAATGGTCCAAACGCCAAAATTCCGTTTTTTTGGTCACTGTGTTATTGCTATAAAATGCAATAACGGGCGATCAAAATTGCGGATCCACCCAAAAATGGTATCATTAGAAACGTCAGCTCAAGACACAAAAAATAAGCCGTCACACAGCCCCAGATACCGAAACATGAGAAGCTACGGGCGCAGAACATGGCGCAAAAGTCTGTTTTATTTTATTTTTTTTAAAACTTCTGAATTTTTTTTCACCACCTAGATACCAATAAAGGTATACATGTTGGGTGTCTACGAACTCGTACCGACCCGAGGCATCACCCCGTCACGTCGGTTTTACCATATAGTGAGCATGGCGACTAAAATACCCAAAAAACAAACGTGTCATTGCACTTTTTTTGCAATTTAACAGCATTTAGAATTTTTTTGCAATTTCCCTGTACACTATATGGTAAAATAAATGATTGCATATGAAAGTACAACTCGTCCCGCAAAAAACAAGCCGTCATATGTCTATATTGACGGAAAAATAGAAAAGTTATGGCTCTTGGAAGCAGGGGAGCAAAAAACGAAAATGAAAAATCCCAAGGTCATGAAGGGGTTAATCTTAACGGCATTGGAGGACGACCTCTCCCCTCGGTGTCACGGTGGTCTTGAGCAGGTGATCACACTACGAGTATTCTTTGTAAAGGGGGGAGGCAATATCATGGGAAATCAGGAGATTTTTTTGTAGTTTTGAGGAACTCAACAATTGTTTTATTTTTGTGTTTTTCTTATGTTGTCAATAAAACGGCTGCTGAGGCTCTCTTTATCCAATGAGAATCAATCGTTGTCTGAGTGTTATTCAGCTGGACGGAGTTGGGAGAAGTGACGGGGAGGGTAGGATCCGGTAATGGTCAGGTCACAAGAATCCACCATACCAGAGTCATGTGAATGGGTATTATAAATGGGAATCATTGTAACCCCGAGTCCTGGTGAATGACATTGTGGTCATGTGCAGGGAGTTTGTGAAATGAGATAACCACGAGAGCCGTCTACTCATGACGGCACCTGCTGGACGGGGTGAAGATCCCATGGATGACGATGGATACATTGATAATCAGGCCCCTTTTACATCTAATGCTTTGCTGCGTTTTGCTTCATTTGCATTTCCATGCGTTTTTACCGCAAAAATGCCTCAAAAACACATGCGTTTT